>PVHY01015169.1:18051-36713 GCA_004024945.1 Uropsilus gracilis
TTTTTTTTTTAATGAAAATACAGCTTAAAAATTACCACCTAAGAATCTGTGAAAGTGATTTGGTTGAACATGTTCTGTTTTTAAGGTTTGAGAGTTAATTTGATCTTCAGAGGTTTTGGTCAGTGTAGATGTTGCTTCCCCCCCTTTCTTCCTTCCTCCTTCTGGGTTGATTACAGGGAATGTGACTTACTCTTGTTTAGGAACTGTGACAAACCACGACTGATAGAGGCCCTGAAAACCAAGCGTATCCGGGATATTGCTTGTGGGAGCTCACACAGTGCGGCCCTCACCTCCAGTGGCGAGCTGTATACCTGGGGCCTTGGAGAGTATGGCCGTTTGGGACATGGGGATAATACAACACAGCTGAAGCCCAAAATGGTGATTATACACAGTTTTGTTGCCTACTGAAAGCTTGCCATCAGCTGATTTTCAGAGAAGATAAACTTCAAATCTGAGAATGTTTATAAAGACATGTGCATTTTTGCCTTTCAATCTATTGGAAAAATTTCCCTTGCTTGCTCAGTGCCTGTGCTTGATTCTGTGCTTGATTCTGTTTTTACATTTGTAATTGAGTAGGTGAAAGTCCTTCTTGGTCACAGAGTGATCCAGGTTGCTTGTGGAAGTAGAGATGCCCAAACCCTGGCTCTGACTGATGAAGGTGAGCTCTTGTCCTGACCCAGAGTTTCTGGGTGACTGACGCCCCCAGGAAACACTGATCTTCATGATGCACCTTTTTTTTTTTTTTTTTTTTTTAAAAAACCTAGGTTTGGTATTTTCCTGGGGTGATGGTGACTTTGGAAAACTAGGTCGGGGAGGAAGTGAAGGCTGTAACATCCCCCAGAATATTGAGAGACTCAACGGACAGGGCGTGTGCCAGATCGAGTGTGGAGCTCAGTTCTCCTTGGCGCTCACCAAGTCAGGAGTGGTGTGGACATGGTATGTACATGATGCCTGCATGTGCTTATGTGAGGCCGGGGGTGGAGGCCGGGCAACTGCTTCCCACCCCATTTCCACCCTGCAGGGATGGTGAAAACTTTGTTTTCATGCTCAGCCACGTTACCTTTGTCCTTCTGCTTCAATTTGGGATTGGTGACAGTATTACAAGAAGAAGTTTCTCATTATAACTGGGGCTTTGGCTGCTCTCCCCAGCGTGGAAATTGTACTGATTCCTTTTTTTTTTTTCTTAGTTTATGTATGTTTTTATATATGTGTTTCACATCTTTGTATTCCCTGGGGACCACACACCACATTCCTTCCCTCCCTTATCACTCCCTCCCATCGCTACCCCTCCTAACCCCCCACATACTCATGGAAATACTTTAATGGAAATTTCATGTACATGTCTATGGCCTAAATTGTCAACTGGAATAAACTTTATAATAATAATAAAAATAATAAAATTCCTTAAAGAAATGTAATAAGACATATTAAAATGTATATGGAACCATAAAAAAATGCCATTGAATTGTGAAAAAAACAAAAAACAAAAAAAACCAAAAAAACCTGGGGCTTTGATAAAGAATGCTAGAGAAATTTTAGCCCATTGTCGTTCTTATTTGGGTGAGGTTTGCGTAGAGGGTTTCTTCTGCTTCCTTTCCATGCTAGACATCTCTTAATCAGATGGGCAGAAAACAGACTTTGACCTTGAAAAGGTTCTTGTGTGTTTCTTATGAAAGCTTATTTTGTTAAAGTGAAGAGAATGTGGGGATGGGCACCCAGCTCACCCCAACTTTGTGATGGGCCTTCTCGTGGAAGAATCCCGCCAGACAGGAGTTTTTAGAGGTGATTGAGATGGTAGTAATCTCTTTATATGAAGACCTATATCAAGATCTTATGTATGGTGAAACATCCTTTAAGGATCTTGATAACAGAATTAATGAGTTAACTCGAAATGATAGCACACTATTTTGTAAACTACAAAAGGCCTTGGTGCTGTATGGTGATAGCATTGGACTGACTCTAAGACTGTAAATAGTGAGCATTTTTCTGGAGACATTGCTGTAGTCACTATGTATTAAAACTTGTACTGTTGACCTCTTTTAGGGGGAAAGGGGATTACTTCAGGCTGGGCCATGGCTCGGATGTGCATGTGCGGAAGCCACAGGTGGTAGAAGGCCTTAGAGGGAAGAAGATCGTGCATGTGGCCGTCGGGGCCCTGCACTGCCTGGCGGTCACGGATGCGGGGCAGGTGAGTTCAGAGCATGAAAGGTTCTTGTCCTCTGAACATATAGCTGGTGATGAATTGAAGTGATACTTTGATTTGGTACTTGAACTAATAGGACAGGCTGTTTCCAGGTCTATCTGTCCAGTTGTCTGTATGGGTATGGAATGGGGTATAAGAGGGGTGAGCATAATGACTTACTTACCTTGCTTGTTTGTTTATTCATTCACTCATTTATTCACTATTCACTCACTCATTCATTTGTTCATTCATTCATTCATTTTGATACTAGGTCTTGCTATCTTTTGCCCATGGAACTGCAGGCTCATGTTGCCTGTGGTACCACGGACTCAAGCACTCCCCAATCTCAGCTTCCCAGGTAGCTGGGATTACAGGCGCACGCCACCATGCCCAGCTGTTTTTTGGGACTGGGTCTCTCGCTGTGTTGCCCTGGGCAGAACTTGAATCTCAATCCCCAGACCCTACTGTGACTCCATAAGCTGTCGCTTATAGGCATGTCTGGCAGGGGCTTACTTTATAACATGACTGATTACTGCCATACAGCAGTGGACTTTGCTCTGCAGTCCACCTGGAAATGTGAAGAGATTATTGTTGAAGCACTCCACTGTTAAGTTATTAGTGGCATTTTATTTTAGAAATTGACAGCTGATCGGGAGACAGACACACGCATGCATGCACACGTGCACATGATTTCAGAAATAAAGTTATCACTGGCAAGTATTAGAAATCAATAGCTGACCAGGAGACACCACATGCACACACACACACACACACACACACACACACAGTTTCAGAAATAAAGTTATCCCTGGCAAGTATGAGAAATTGATAGCTGACCAGGAGACACCACACCAGACACGCACACACACACACGCACACACATTCTCTCTCTCTCTCTCTCTCTCTCTCTTGCTCACTCTCTCTTGCTCTCACTCTCTCACACACTTACTTTGTTTCAGAAATAAAGTTATCCCTGACAAGTATTACTCATTCTTTCTCTTTCAGAGCCCAGACCAGGATTATGGATGCTTTATTTGAAAAATTATTTTATAACAGCAAAATAGCACACTCCTTTTTGTTTAATTTTGTTTTTTAACAGAAGGTAGCAATCTATACCACATTTTTAAAATCAAAATGAATTGAAAATGGCATTTAAAAATTATATCTTTAAATTCTGTAATTTCAAGAAGTGAATTACCAAGTATATTTTTTGATTATTTTTCTGTAAAAAAGGGAAAATATGTCATTGCCTTTAGTTGATTTTCTTTTAGTTATTATTTTAGTTTTTTTCTAGTTTTTTAGTTTTTAGATTTTTTAGTTTTTTAGATTTTATTTTAGTTATTTTCTATAACTAAAGATTAAATGAATTCATTGCATTTAGATTAGGTAAATACTTATTTATTCATTGGCGTGAATTTTCATGGTTGAATTTGCCTTGGAAGTACAGTACAGCCTTTGTATAAAATGATGAAATTAAGAATCCATTCAAGTACCATTGGATATATTTTAACCATTTTGAAGAAAATTTGAAGAGGTTCAGAAACGCTGAAAAATTCTGAAGTTTTCTCTTCCCTGAACAGGTCTATGCTTGGGGTGACAATGACCATGGCCAGCAGGGCAATGGCACAACCACAGTGAATAGAAAGCCCACACTGGTGCAAGGCTTAGAAGGCCAGAAGATTACCCGCGTAGCTTGCGGGTCATCACACAGCGTGGCATGGACGACTGTTGACGTGGCAACACCTTCTGTTCACGAGCCTGTCCTCTTCCAGACTGCAAGAGACCCTTTAGGTGCTTCCTATTTAGGTAACACAGACTTTTTATTTTATATAAGCTCCTTTTCTGTGGGACAGCAACATTTTTAAGATAGGCTGTATAGTAGGGTCACCAGACTAGAAGTTTGTAGTGCGATCTTAACTGCCTTCTTGAACCAAGTCACAGGACAGGCACGGGCTCTCTGCTGTAATTTTGCATGCTAGAATGAAAGCCTTCACAGGAAGTGTGATGCTGAGTCTTGCATTTTGATCAGGCCAACTCTGGAATGCTGTGCACATGTACAGAGAGAAGACTGTGGTCACAACATGGTTTGTATGGGGCTGGGCACAGTGGCGCATGCTTGTAAGCGACAGCTTATGGAGCGTGGTGGGGTCTGGGGATCGCGGTTTGAGTGCCGCCTGGGGCAACACAGTGATAACCTAGCTCCAAAAAATAGCTAGGTGTGGTGGCGCATACCTCTAATCCCAGCTACCTGGGTAGCTGAGGCTGGGGTTTGCTTGAGTCCGTGGTACCATGGGCAAAAATAGCAAGACCTAGTCTCAAAACAACAACAACAACAACAAAAAACCCAAAAACAAACAACTTGGCTTATAAGGGCACACTGCTGGGCTGTTTGATATTTTAATAGTCCTATTCAGGGTATATTTGGCACACACTAACCTGTACATATCTTAAATGTAATGTCCATCCCCTTTGACATGTGTGCACTGTGAAAGCATCACTGAGTCAAAACCACGAACTTGTATACCTCTCCCAAATTTTTCTGTGCCTTTTCTCAACTTCTCTCATACTTCCCACAACTACCATTTATTTCTGTCACTCTAGTTCAGTTTGCATTTTTTTGAGTTTTAAAAATCACACAGTATTTCTTTAAAATCTCACCTTTTCCACTCAGCACAATTACTTTGGGATTCATCCATGTTGCTTATCCTTTTTTATAGTTGAGTGCTATTTCATTTATTGATACACTGCAGTTCATCTTTTCTCGTGTAGATGGGCAGTTGGGTTGTTCTCAGTCCTTGGCTATATGGACACAATTGCTATGAACATCTGTCTCTAGGTCTTCATATGCATATGCACTTGTATTTCTCTGGAGTAAATACATAGGAGAGGCATGGTTGGCACCTATGTTATATGTTTAGCTTCTTAAGATACTTGAATGGTGGTAGCAGATTTCCAACTCTTCTATGTTTTTTTCTACACTACATATGCTTAGTCATGCCCCTATCTAGGTTAGAGGTATCTCATTGTAGTTTTACCATCCATTTCGCTAGTGACTAATGTTAAACATTTTGCTGATTTACTATCCAAATATATTTATGTTGAAGTGTTTTTTTTTAGATCTTTCCCCCATATTTAAAATTAAACTATTTCCTTATTGCTGAGTTTTGAGAGTGCTTTTTATATCCTGGGTATAAGTCTTTTGTCAGATATATGATCTGTAAATAATTTCTCCCAGTGTATCTTATCTTCATTTCTCTGCACAGATGACTTTTAAAAGGGTGGCATGATAAAGTTCAGTTTCCTGTTTTTATCTTCTGTGCCTCACAAGTTAGATGTTTCTATAAAACTTTTGCCTAACTCAAGGTCATAAAGATTCTTCTTTTGTGTTTTTTTCCCTACAAGGTCTGTAGTTTTATATAGTTTTTAGGCTTATGCTTGATCTTGAGTAAATTTTATGCCTGGTGTGAGGTGTGGATTGAAATTCATTTTCTAGCATGTAAATAACTAGTTTCAGTTGTGTTTGTTGGAAAAAACTGTTGAATTACCTTGTACCTTTGTCAAAAATCAGTTATATGGGTGTATGTATCTATTTCTGGCACTTGGTTCTGTTTCATTGTTTTGTTTTTGTTTTGTTTTTGGGTGTGTGTTGGGGGGGTATATTTTGATGCCACTGCCACATTATCTTAATTATTGTAGCTTTATAAACTATCTGAATTCAGGCTATGGAGTTTTATCTATCTTATTTTCATTGTAAAAGTTTCCTCCTCTCAAAAGAGGGGACCTTTCATCGCTAGTGCCACCTGCTTTGATGAATAACTGAAATGTGAGTTTCTGACATCACCAGCACCAGCTCCATGAACTAAGGCTGCTCCTTAGCCTTCTAGACTTCATGTGGTGTTTTCTTTCTAGGATATTGTTTACATTACTCCGTGGTTCCATATTGGTATTCTTTCGGCTCTTTTCATGGCACTTTGCGTATGTGGATTTGAGATTGCCATTTTCCATTCACTATACTTTTCTGGGATTCATCTGAATTTTACCTAAACTAGTCATTGATTTCTTGTTACTGTGTACATGTCCATGGTTCACATGCTGCAGGACATTTGACCTATTACTGGATTTTGACTAGTGCAAGTAAACTGAATACACATATATTTTTTTCTTTGGGTTTTTGAGTCAGTCTTGTATACCTGGAATAAATCTCATTTGGTTTTGTTTCTTTTTATTTCTTTGATTTTTTTCTGTCCTTTATCCATTCCGCCCCTTGTAGGGACCCCTTCAGTTTTATTGGTTTCTGTTCTGTATTCATTTTTTTATGCTTGCTTTAGGTTTATTTTGCTCTTCTTTCTTCGTTCCTTGAGTTAGAGCTTAGATGATTAACTTGAGACCATTCTCTTTTCTAATATAAAGTCTTAGCACTCCAAGCTTCCCTCTCACTGCTGCTTTAACTCCCACAAATTTTGATATGTTGTATCTTCTTTTTTATTCAATCTTCTGTGTTTTACAGTTTACTTTTTGCCGCATTCTATGGACTTAAACTGGAAGGTGGCAGAAATAAGCAAACAGAAATAGAGCAAACTGTGATTTTAAAAATTGAACTCAAATTTTAATTTCCACTTTCAGGTGTGCCTTCAGATGCTGATTCTTCTGCTGCCAGTAATAAAATCAGTGGTGCAAGTAACTCTAAGCCAAACCGCCCTTCTCTTGCCAAGATTCTCCTGTCACTGGATGGAAATCTGGCCAAACAGCAGGCCTTATCTCATATACTAACAGCATTGCAAATCATGTACGCCAGGTAGGATGTTTGCTAACTCTTGAAATTCTGCAGTTGTGTAACCTTTATGTTTTTGTAAGTTTTTTATTGATTAACTGTTTCTAAGAATGTACCTTTTAGTTCCTATACCTTTTGGTGACAGTGTCTTTATACTTTCTTCCAAAGTGAACTTTGGAATAAGAATTAGAAAATCAGGACAAAGAATTTTCTGTTCCCTATGACCAGTAAATTCCAAGTATTAATAGTTAAAAATAAGTACCCCACATCATTAGTCTCTGAATAAAGGCCTATTGAGACATGGAAAAATAATTTAGTTCTCTTGCTGCCTTGTTTGAATTGCCCTTGGTACACAATTTTCAGTGAACAGGCCCTGATGATAATCTAGGAAGATTCTTTGGAAATCTAGAGGCTTATTCTGGTCTGGTTTTTATGTTTTACATGTTTTGTTTTGGGATGGTTTTTTGCCATTGGAAGTCCTTACTTTTGGCCCTCTCAGCTACCTATGTCATTGTGGTTATTCGGATACATCAGGTCAGGAGTAAACATTGTAGCTGTTAGCTACTGAATTCACAGTGATATTTAGCATTTTCTTAAACTCATTTACACTTATTCTGTAAGGATGAAGGATTCCTTTAGTAGTGCCAGCACCCCTTCTTGAAAGCTGTCCCGCTTGGTAAGGGGCACTCACTGCAGGCCTGGCTTTATTTTCTGACAGAGATGCTGTGGTTGGGGCCCTGATGCCAGCTGGCATGATGTCCCCAGTGGAGTGTCCCTCCTTCTCCTCGGCACCCACTTCTGATGCATCTGCCATGGCCAGTCCCATGACTGGAGAGGAATGTGTGCTCGCGGTTGACATTGAAGACAGACTGAGTCCAAATCCATGGCAAGAAAAAAGAGGAGAGGTAAAAATAAAGGACACATCAGTTAAGTTCTGTTAGACCAGAAAGGAAGTATCTGCTGTGTCTAGAAAAGTCATTCTTTCTTCTAATTCAGAAGAATTGCTGTAATTTTTAACTTAAACTAGAAAATGTTGTATTTGTAGGAGCTTTGTCAACACCTTGTTGGAAATAGATTTATTCTTTAAAAAAATTGCTAAGTACAAATCCACATTCTCTTATGTGCAATCCTGAAGCCAAAACTTTTGAAAATTATTTGGGGGGTAAAATCCAGCTTGCAGAAATATAAACTCATGTTAGTCTTCTTTGTGTGACCTATTGTGGATATCCATACATTTCCCTGGATATGTGAATTTCACTTGGCTTGGTAACACTGTCTTAGATCTCACTGGAGCTAGTAGCTGGTGTGAGATAAACAACTTATTATCTCTGAAAAATCTGGAATGTTCCACATGACCCAAGTGGTTTGATGGCTCTTTGGACTTAAGAGGAAGTGTGCCATGTTGTTTTCCCCCTTCCTGTGTGTTTTTAAACCAGATGATATCTTCCGAGGATGCTGTGACTCCCTCTGCAGTGACCCCGTCGGCTTCCTCGGCTTCTTCTCGACCATTTATCCCAGTGACAGATGACCCAGGAGCTGCCAGCATCATTGCAGAAACCATGACCAAAACCAAAGAGGTCAAGGGGGTTTCTTCTTTGACATTTTCTATGAAATAATTTTAAGTGTACACAGAAGTTGCTGAAATAGCACATGGTGCTGTCATGTGGTGTGTGCCCTTTACACCATCCCCCTAGCTTCTGTACTGGTAGCATTATGGAAGCACTGGTGAGAGAGCATTGGGGTATGCATCTCTCCTCAAGCCATTAGTGCATGTCTTCCTAGTATGATCCAGGATTACTCATAGCCAACAGACTTTCTCAGATTCCCTCATTGTCCCACCTGTAGATGTAGAACCAGTCTTTTTAATCTTCAGTATGAATAGTTCTTTGCTTTTGTCAGAAACACACAGGAATGACATAGAGTTCGTTTCCATGCAACCTGTCAAGGTGCATGTATTTTTGACATGCTGCAGTCCTGGTAATGTTAACTCATATTGCTTGAGTAAAGGTCTCTGCTGGATTTCTCTAGTGAAGAGACTGTGAAGTAAGCATGCATGAGGGAATACTTTCAGACTCTGTAAATACCTTCACGTAGCATGCCTCATTTTAGTTGTTGGCCTTTTTTAGGATGTTGAAAGCCAAAATAAGACATCAGGTCTGGAACCTCAGTCCCTGGACGAGTTCACCAGTCTGCTGGTTGCTGATGACACCCGGGTCATAGTGGACCTGCTCAAGCTGTCCGTGTGCAGCCGGGCGGGGGACAGGGGCAAGGATGTACTCTCGGCGGTGCTGTCCGGCATGGGCACCGCTTACCCACAGGTGAGCTACAGGTCAGGCTTCAAGCCTTCTTGCTGGGGGACACTGCTGTAGATACTACACCTTAACTTGTGCTTGATTTTAGTCTAGTAGCTTAGAAGGACTCGTGTATAACAGGTGTCTTCTCTTTTGTATGTGCTGTAGTCATCTTCCTGGTTTGCTTTTGCCATTATTTTGGGTTTTTTTTTTTGTTTGTTTTTTGTTTTTTTTTGGCCAGATAGTAACTTCTATTTGCTAGCATAGCCAGATCTGCTTGTTTGTTTTTGTTCATTTTTTTTTAAATTTACAACTTCTTGATTTTGTAATGTGACAAATTGATGCTTACCTACATGATATTCTTTAAAAAAGTTCTCTCAAATTTCTTACTCATTTTTTATGATTTCATTTATTGTATTTTTATTTCAAGTCATTTAGGATATTATGTATAAAACAGGGATCCAACTTAATATTTCCTACATGGCAAACAAGTTACCACATTATCTTTTGTTGAGTAACCTATCCCTTCCTCAGTGATTTGAAAACTACTCTTACTGTATTATTAATACCTGTATTTTGGATCCATTTCCATTTGTTGACTCTTCTGTACCACTAGTCTGGCTCTTTGTGCACTAATATCAGTGTTTATCTACAGTTTTGAAATAGGGTTTGGTAGTTGGCAGCATTCTGGCCAAATGTGTCAGGGTAGAAATGATCTGTTCTGAGCCCCCAGTGTGCTGGGAAGGTTCTGAACTGCGCCATCCAGCTTGGTAGCTAACAGCCACCAGCTGTTGGACTCTTGAAAACTTCTGAGGAAGTTTTTATTTAACTTTCAGAAGAAGTTTTTATTTAACTTTCAATTTGAATAGCCTCGCATAACTAATGGCTGGTCTAGAGCAGAAAGTCCATAATAGAGCGTCAGTGCGTCTTGTGACGAGGATTGCTCTGTCCTTGGACTTCACTGGCACTATTACTTACCAGTGACCTTGTCCTGTGGCTTTTCATCCCTACCATGCCAGGGTATCTGCAGCTACATGCCCTGGGCAGCTTTGCCACCTCTGTTCCTGTGGCCCCGTGTCACCACACGCTCATGCCATAAAGTACTGAGATACAGTTGAGTGATCTTGAAAATATAGGAAATGGTTTGATAGATGTTTTAGGGAATTGGTATTTTTTGATCATGTCATAATCAGAAAAGGTAGAGGTTTCCTACTTTGTAATTTTTTGGAGACAAGTTACTTGGCACAGTTGCCAACAGCAAAATACTAAATTTTCATGTTTTTTTGTGTTTGTGAGGGGGGTGGATGTGATGAGAGACCATGGACTTAAAACAACAGTGCTGAGCACTGGTTATAGACAGAAGTGTCAGGCCGGTCCTTTGTGTATTCTCTCAGGGAGAGGCTAGGTGTTCTCTTTGGTTACTGTGAGAAACCAAGGCTGTAAGAGGCTGATGCTCTCTCAGGATGTGGTGGGTGGGAGAGACCCTGAGAGCTCTGAGGGCTAGAACCACACGTGGGATCCCTCACTCCCCTTCTCCTAGAATGACGGACTTTGCAGAGGAAGGTTCTGAAGTGCAGAGGACCTTGGGATCTCTGCTGTGGGTGTTTGATGAGGCCAATATTGTGACTTGGTGACACCAGGTCTAAGCGGAAATAGAGACATGATGGTCTTCAACTTGACCTGGCAGTGGCAAGAGGCTACTCTTACGACTTTCCCTGACCCAATATCTGGGACTCTTAAACAACAGGGCCCTTGAGTTGAGAATGATAATGCCTTGATGGCAGTGAAATTAGTTGGCCAATAAAATGTATATTAAGCCAATCAGTTTATTATCTAAATATGAGAAAAAATGAGAAAAACAATCGTTTATTCTTGTAAAGTACAGAATAGAGAATATTTCCTTTTCAAATTAAATGATGTGGAGGTTAATGTATTACTGCTATTACAGAATTCTTATTAAAGAAAACCCAACAAAACCAATTATTTATAACAACCAGTATTGACCTCTTAAATGGATGAATGAAACTTTAAGATGAATATGGCATTATGGACTGTTGGAAATGTGTTGAGGGGCCGCTCCTGAGTGTCCAGAGAAACCCCTCACTGTGTCAGTGTTTGTAGCTCCTTGTTTCAGATGCTCCATCTGTTCTGTTTGGCCTCATGGATCTGCTCCAATCAGCCTCTCCTACTAGAGGCCCAGTTCCTTCTAGGATCTTAGCTATTTTTATCAGCTGGCTCCTCTCCTTGATATTTTTGTTCCTACCTCACTAGGAAGTAATCTTATTTTGGCATAAAAAGGAACTGGTGATCAAAATCATTTTGTCTCACCACTTGGCACAGTGTCTTGTGTGTGTCGGACGCCTCCCGGCTACTTGTCTGCAGGGCATTTCCAGGCTTCTGCTTCTCTGCGAGTTCTTCACAGCCTTTTTTTATAGGCCAGGAGACTGAGCCCTGACTCAAGTAGAGTTTCTCAAACTCTGGCTCCTCCTCTCTGCCACCCTGTGCCTGTGGAAAGATCAAGCAGGACACGAAGCATAGGCTCATTTGTCTCCCGCTGCCTCCCCAGGTGGCGGACATGCTGCTGGAGCTCTGTGTCACGGAGCTGGAGGACGTTGCCACAGACTCACAGAGTGGCCGCCTGTCTTCGCAGCCGGTGGTGGTGGAGAGCAGCCACCCCTACACGGATGACACCTCCTCCAGCGGCACGGTGAAGATCCCAGGTACACTCGTCGTCCCAGGAGGTGGCGGGGCTCTGTCTGCAGGGCAGCTTCACTTCTTCCCTGGCAGCCAGGAAACAATGCTGCTATTTAATAGGGAAGAGTTGCCAAGTTGTTTTAGAATCAATCATATTCCTTCGTCTTGAATTTTTCTTTTGCCAAATTAAAATGTGATACAGAAACGTATGAGAAGTAAATATTTAACTTAAGGATTATCAGGCGGTGCCTTAGTCACCAAACCCCAACTCTAGAGGGGTCCTCCGTATGCCCCCCACTGAAGTCAGGCTCCTCTTGTCCTCCAGGTGCAGAAGGACTCAGGGTGGAGTTTGACCGGCAGTGTTCCACAGAGAGGCGCCATGACCCCCTCACAGTCATGGACAGCGTCAACAGGATTGTCTCTGTGCGGTCAGGTATGAGCAGGAAGGTGGAGCAGGCTACTGTCTTGCTCGCCTTTATAGGACAGGAGTGCTGATACTGCTAGAGTGAAGTACGACTACTCATCTTATGTGAGACTTAAGAAACAGGAAGCTCTTGAACTGCAGTAAGTTTCACAGTACAATGGTTGTATTAAGGTGTGATTCACCAGCAGTGGTGTGAACTTAAATTTGGGGTAACGGGTTGGAGGAGCCAGCCGTTCTTCAGGCCTATGAACGAGCTTGCTTTCTGTCTGGAAGAGTTGGTGTTGCTCGGATGATGGAGTGGACATAACCCTCCAGGCCTGCTTTTCCCCACCAGGCCGAGAGTGGTCCGACTGGTCCAGTGAGCTGCGTATACCAGGGGATGAGTTGAAATGGAAGTTCATCAGCGATGGGTCGGTGAATGGGTGGGGCTGGCGCTTCACTGTCTACCCCATCATGCCTGCTGCAGGTGAGCGGGTTGTGGCCACCAAGGCTAAGCGATTTGAAACAGGGCAGACACACCCCCCTGTAGTCATGTCGTGCTTTGGTTCTGCCTTCTCCCATTATGCGGGAGCCAGTGCTGCCTGACACTCCACTGCAGTGAGGATCAGGGCTGCCCAGTTGTCAAGGGCTGCTACTCCACTTTCTCCCGTCAGGAGAGGAGCCATTGCTGGTTGCAGTTCTTAAGCTGTTGGGTTTTGACATCAAAGGTCACTGTACAAAGACTGTCTGTGACTTAGACAGTTGTGGTTCAGCACGCAGCGGCCAGGTGCAGTGGTGTGCACCTTTAATCCCAGCCTTGGGAGGCTGAGGCTAGGAATTGCTTGAGTCCATGGGTTCGAGATTACCCCGGGCTACATAGTGAGACCTAGTCTCAAAAAATATCTGGGCGTGGTGGGGCATCCCTGTAATCCCAGCCTTGGGAGGCTGAGGCTAGGGATCACTTGAGTCTGTGGGTTTGGGACTACCCAGGCAACATAGCGAGACCTAGTCTCTTTAAAAAAAGAAAAACCACTCAGTGTCCAGGTGGACAAGGCCTGCACCTTGTTGCTCGGATGTGTGTGTGTCTCCTTCAGGTGGGGCCCTCACCCTGCCCAGCACAAAAGTGTGTTCACAGCGCTCATTCCACAGGACCTAAAGACCTCCTTTCTGACCGCTGTGTCCTCTCCTGTCCGTCCATGGACTTGGTGACTTGTCTGTTGGATTTCCGGCTCAACTTGGCCTCCAACAGGAGCATTGTCCCTCGTCTGGCGGCGTCACTTGCAGCGTGCGCGCAGCTCAGTGCCTTAGGTAAGGGGCACCTTTTTCTTCACAGATGTCTTACTTGTTGGAAAAAGTGGTCAAGCTTCTGATGTTTTCTGTCTACCCGTTTCAGCTGCCAGTCACAGAATGTGGGCCCTTCAAAGATTGAGGAAGTTGCTTACAACTGAGTTCGGGCAATCGATCAACATAAACAGGCTCCTTGGAGATAATGACGGGGAAGCACGAGCTTTGGTATGAATGTCACTGTTTCTGGGCAGTAATGATAAAACGTCTGGGAATAAGATGTTGTTTTAATAATTGGACCAGTCTGCAAAGAGTTTCAAAATTTCACCTAAGAAGAAGGTGGCCTTTGTCACATCATACCTCCTTACGCTCCTGCACATACTGAGACTGGACTTTAATTTTAGAAATAGTGAAGTGGTGATGGCTGTGAGCAGACATGTCCATTGCACTCCTCATGCCTCTTTGTTTTTCTGGGTGAGGTCTTGATATTCACAGACCCTTAGTTCTAAGCGTATAAGAGGTGGAGCTCCAGGCCTGAAGGGCCTGGTCCCTGAGAATATGTCTTCTGAAAGTGAGACCAGAATTTTCAGGCTCCTTTTTTTTATTTTAGGTTTGTTCTGCTCTTTTCCTCTTTGAGTAGCAATCTGTATTATTTTAGGGAGACTAGTACTGATATAGTAAAACCTTTGACTCATAAAAAAAAAAAAACACAAAAAAAACCACATTCAAATCCTCTGCAGTTTGGATCCCTATGAATTTTTTTTGCTTTTCAAGAGTTTTACAGGCAGTGCTCTTGCTGCTTTGGTGAAAGGCCTTCCAGAAGCTTTGCAAAGGCAGTTCGAGTATGAAGATCCTATCGTGAGAGGTGGCAAACAGCTGCTCCATAGTCCGTTCTTTAAGGTAATGCTCATGTGATGGGGCCTGGTGTGTGCACTGCCTTCCATTCCAGGCTTCAGGGTGGGGAGTGTAAGTGCTGCTGACTTGGAATGCAGAACATTTCCAGAAGGGATCATGTGATTTAGGTCCTTGTAATTTTTCAGTAGTAATGGCTTTTGAAAGGCACAGTCTCCTTGTTAGCTGGTTTGAGTTTTGTCTCAATTGAGGATGCCCTGTTATCAGGTGCATCACCAGAGCTGAGTAGGAATCATCCACATCACTGTTGATGGCACAATGCTTGGTGAGCATGACAGTCAGCCTACAACAAGGAGCACCTGAATAAGGTCCTTTAGAAGCCCTGTGATGGCACTGCACTGTCCTGGCGCAAAGTGCTGGTGAAGTAGAGTGCTCACTGCATTTCTCAGTGTCTTACATTTTCATTTTTGGTGGCTGCAGGTCCTGGTAGCTCTTGCTTGTGACCTGGAACTAGACACTCTCCCTTGCTGTGCTGAGACACACAAGTGGGCTTGGTTCCGAAGGTACTGCATGGCCTCCCGTGTGGCTGTGGCCCTGGACAAGAGAACACCGTTGCCTCGCCTGTTTCTTGATGAGGTATTGTACTTGTTCTGGAATCACTTTTGAAATGCAAAAAATTCAGCTGCAGCTCAAAAAGATGCCAGTATTAGGAGACGCAGAAATATTCGTCTTGCCAAATATTACCATAGAGTAAGAAACCTTCCCCCCTTTTAATTAAGAAGCATTTTATTGACCCAATAGACTAGGGATACTCATTTATCATCTCACCTACAGCTCATCTCCTCTGCTCCTTCCCTAGAAAGTTCACACAGATGTGTCACCAGGAGATTTTCAATCTCACTGGAGACAGACCACAGGGCTTCTGCCTGACCTGCTCTTGGTCCTGGGCACTCGCTCTCAGAGCTGCTCTGTATTTGCTGCCATTACCTTGAGTGGCCGTGCCAGGCGCCCTTCATCTCACAGATGCACTTCTGTACTTCCAGGGTGCAAAGGGACTAGGTGAGCAAACGGGTGACAGATGAGTAAATGGGCAGTGGGCATTTCAGTTAAAGTTTATTTTTTAGTAAACGAGAGATGCAGTGATAGTACCATAGCATCTTTTAATATCTTAGACTTGATAATGTCCAATTGGTTTTACTTATTAACCATAAAATCATGATGTTGACATCCCTTATATCCTCAGGTGGGGATTCCTCCTGTCTTCTTATCTTAATATTGTTTGTTTTGTTCTTGAGAGATGTGTGTTTGATTTATCATCTTGATGTAATCTTGTCTAGGTGGCTAAGAAAATTCGTGAACTAATGGCAGACAGCGAAAACATGGATGTTCTCCATGAGAACCATGACATTTTTAAAAGAGAACAAGATGAGCAACTGGTGCAGTGGATGAACAGGTAATCATGTCAGAAACAAGACGTAATGTTTGTGAAGGAAAGGTGTTCACATGCAGGTCTCTCCCATGTCACTTGTTGGGCTTGATGTTTGTTGTAGGCGACCAGATGACTGGACTCTCTCTGCTGGCGGCAGTGGAACCATCTATGGCTGGGGACATAATCATAGGGGGCAGCTTGGGGGCATCGAAGGAGCAAAGGTTAAAGTTCCCACTCCGTGTGAAGCCCTGGCTACTCTCAGACCCGTGCAGCTAATTGGAGGAGAACAGACTCTCTTTGCAGTGACAGCTGATGGGAAGGTACTGGTGCATCATTTGTATCCTACTGACCTAGAGACTGAGAGGCAGCTATCACTGCCTTAGTCTTACACAGGTGCAGTATGTATACCTCAGTGTGTACATATACATGAGAATGTAAACCTCAGCATAGTATGTAAACCTCAGTATATGTGGATGCATTGCTTGACTGTGGGATGAGTGAGGATTCTGCTGAAACAACTCAAGATTAGTGGTTCGCATGGTGGCTTGAACGAGTTACAGTTTTCAAAGTATTTCTGTAAGATCTTTGCATATGTTTTATGTTACGTTTATATGATGTATGTTTTATACCTTCACAGGTTTTTATTTTGAAGTGCAGCCTACATGTATAAGTCTTCTACCATTGTCTGGATATTGATATTAGATGTTTTTTTATTGTTGTTTGCTATCAGTGCTGTCTCTTAAAGCAGTTATTGTTGGTGTGTAGAAATGGTTGATATGTAGCTGACTTTGTATCTATTCTTTTATGTATCTCATGATTTTCATATTCTGTAAATGAATTTTACTGTTCCTCCATTCCTCTCTTTCACCAACCCCCCAATCCCCCCCCCCCCCATTAGTGTGGGAGACAAGGAGCTCATCTCCATAGTAGATGTTGCAATACCTACCATATTGCCTAGGACTGGGGTGTGGGGGTACATGTTTATCTTGATCCATAAATACTGGTTGAACATGTCACACTCTGCCTGTGGGGTTTTGGTATGCACTTTTGTCAGGTTGGGAAAGTTCTCTTCTGGTTTGTTTTTTTTTGAGACTAGATCTCTGTGTTTTTGCCCATAGAACCGCAGGCTCACGTTGCCCGTGGTACTATAGACTCAAGCAATTCCCAGTCTCAGCTTCCCAGGTAGCTGGGATTACAGGTGTGCACCACCATGCCCAGCTGTTTTTTTGGTACTAGGTCTCACTGTGTTGCCCCGAGCGGGACTCAATGCGATCCCTAGCCCCAGCTGCTTCATAGGCTGAAGCTTACAGGCACACGCGCCACTGTGCCTGGCTCTCTTCTGTTTCTTTTTATGAATGTAGTAGCCTTTGTTAAACACACTTTCTGCATTAAAAGAAGTGTTTTCTCTTTTAAGTGGATTAATATAGTGACTGGGTTAATTACTTTTGTTGTATTAGACAGTTTCATGCTCTTTGAAGGAAACCCAACCCGGTCAGGTTACATTTTATGTTTCTGTGGTTTGTGTTTGTGAATATTTTGTTTGGAGTTTTGGGGAAATCCAGAATCGTAAGTGTGGTCATCATGTAATTCCTTTTCTCTTTGGTGCAGTATTAGTTTTCTGTTGACCCTAAAGCATACACATATATTAGCTGACCCTCTTTGCATCAGGACATTGAACCCTTGACTTAGCTGGACCTTCCATTCCAGAATCTCTCACCAGGTTATCATCACTTGAAATCTGTACTGGAGAGGATTTAATTCCTTCTCAACTGTTGACTGAGACTGCCTTCAGTCCTTTGTCATCACAGTATGGTGACCGGCTTTGTCAGAATAATGGAGGGAGTGGCAAGAGTAATAGCAAGGCAGAAGTCACCATGTTGTGTGACCTCACCCAGCAGTGACAGTCCATCTCCATTGCTGTATTCCATTCATTGAAACCAGCCACCGGGTTTAGTCCATGTACAGGGAGTGCACAGGGGCCCTTAGCTACCCAGGCATTGTTTTTATAGCTTTGATAAAGGATGAATATAGTCTCAGACACTCCTGTGATTTTTAATTTTAAATGTAATTTCTCTGTGATAAGAATAAAGAATGTCTAGAGGACTGACTGAGTTTATGATTACTAAAATGCAGAGATACTTGGAACAAGATCTGATGTTTGCATTACTTTTTCTTTCTCAGCTGTATGCCACTGGGTATGGTGCTGGCGGCAGACTCGGAATTGGAGGGACAGAGTCAGTATCTACCCCAACATTACTTGAGTCCATTCAGCATGTGTTTATAAAGAAAGTAGCAGTGAACTCGGGAGGAAAACACTGTCTTGCCCTTTCTTCAGAAGGAGAAGTTTACTCTTGGGGTGAGGCGGAAGATGGGAAGCTGGGGCATGGCAACAGAAGGTATTATGTGACAGCATCGTTTTTCTCATTTGTTTTAATGCTGCTGTAATTTATTGGCATTTTATTTTCAGGACAACATTTATGATCTTTGTTCAAATTAAATATTAATGACTCATTTGATAGAAATACGTTTATGTGCTGTATATGAATTTGCCTTTATGACCCCCTTACTGGGAGAAAAATCAATTTTAAGTCTTTGAGTTCTAGGCACTTTGATTTTTAAGTGCAAAGAATGATAAGCTTCCTTTGTTTTTCACCTCTAAGTCTGTTTCTCCTGATCCGTAGTCATTCACTGAATCACACTTGGTGTTTTGAAAGCAATCAAAGTTATCAATACAGAGGAAATAACAGGAGTCGCGG
>PVHY01015170.1:0-36628 GCA_004024945.1 Uropsilus gracilis
CAGCAGCGAACACCTCACCGCCATCGGCTGGGAGTTACATTCCCAAACCCAGAAGGCACAGAACCAGCAACAGGTGACAGACACTAGAAATGATCCCAGAGAAGCCACCACATCTGCCCTACAAGCCCCACGTGCTCGGCCTGACTGTCTGCCTCAGCTACTGCTGGAGATCTGAGCAGCCTCATCTGTTGCTGTCCAGAAGGGCAAGTCCACACCTGGGGGGGGGGGAAGGGACATAGTTTGGAAACAAAAACGAAGAGACCCGTGGGCCAAACACAGACCAACAGCTTGCAGCGAGAGGAGTTGAAGTGACTAGAGTGGGGAAGGAGGGACATGGGGGAGGGGTGTTGGGGAATAAAGGGGTACGATACAACTATGCAAACATGACTGATATAGTATGATAATTATAAAATAAAAAATATTTTTAAAAAAAGACTTCCCAAGAGGCAAATACAAAAGGAACTTAGAAAAAGAAAAGGATTGCTTTAAAAAGTGTTGGGCCTTGACAGTGCATGGATATTTGACAACTGCTAAAAGTAAATCTTAAAAGATCTTGTCCATAGAAAAACAAGTTTGTGACTATATATAGTGACAGACTGATCGTGGTCATCATTTCCCAATATATACAAATATTGAATCATTATGTTATGCACCTGAAACTAATACAGTGTTATATGTAAATTATACCTCAGTTAAAAATATATACATATATATATTTTTAAATGTTGGGTCACCCCATTCTGAAAGACAAAACTATTACACAGTGCCTCAGGGACCTGGTCACTTACAGATCCAAGCCAAGAAAAGCAGGAAACAGAGTTTCCTTTGGAAAAAAACAACTCAAACATTTGACAGAAGCATGAGTTAAAATAGAAACAGGGTTATATATACTTTTCGTGTTTTTTCCAGTGCTGGAGAATCTTCCTGATTGTTATGAAATCTACCACCAAATGCAGTTATTCAAATACAGTCCTCCCCTCACCAAATACAAAGAAAGAATTGATCAAACCACTAACCACGAGCTGACCTTTGCTTTTGATGAATAATTGTTTCATCTAGAGTAAAAGCAGAGGCAAAAGCATTTACCTTCTTAAAAGGAGGTCTGGTCATGAGATGCAAGAGTCCGGGACTAAACCTTTTCTTACTTCCGTCCTCCAGTTTTTCAGAAATGGTGAAATGATTGCTAGCACTGACACTGCTACAATTAGCTGTGTCACAAAGATGACTAAACAGGAGGGCTAACTTCCTCCTAGAGGTCAAAGACTCTCCATAGTTTTTATCCTATAAGCTGAGACCTTCCTTCCTTCATATCTTTTGAGACATAAACACCAGTACAGGGGGAATAAGGCAAATTTAAATCGACTGCGGGGCTCACAGTATGAGGCATCGTCCTTACCAAGGCTCACATCCTGGTTAGGCTAGGAGTCTTTATGAATCCTAAAATCCTCTTGATGAAGGAGGGAGAGGAGGCTGATAAAGAACCAGAGCAAGTTGGGAAGAGTATGTGCTGGCTGTGGGGACTTTATGTGTGTTAAGAGTGTGACAACACCTTCAAAGGGAAGGCTGGTTATTTATTTAAATTCTTTGTTTATCATTAAAACAATATTAATAATGCCCCCAAACAGATGAATGGGTCAGAAAGTGGTGGTCTATGTACACAATGGAATATTATGCATCAATCCAAAAAGACAACCTTATGTCATTCGTAGCAACAAGGGGTAGAGCTAGAGGGAATCATGTTAGCAGAAACAAACCAGAAAGAAAAAGAGAAATACTGAATGGTCTCATTTATATGAGGGATAAAGAGAAAACAAAAAAATGGGCAAGAAAAATTAAAAACAGTCAGCAGAACTGAAGCAATGCGCGAGAGGGGGAGAGGGATGAAATCGGGGGAGGGGTGGGCACAAGAGATTAAGATGGTTCACGGGTGTTAAAGTGGTGGGAGAACGTCAGGGTAGACAATGATGTAAAATATATATATATATAATCACTTAAAAATTATGAAAAAAGAAAATAATGAAAAAATAATATTAATAAATACACTCACTAAATAAGCATGGTCGGCCACGCGGTGGGTTAGATGCTGTGGGTTTTAGAGGGAACAAGGCAGTAAAGGTCCTGGCCTCGAAAGCCTACGTTCTAAGTGAGAGGAAAAAAAGGAAACAAGTGAGCGACAGATGGCCAGGACCGTTAGGAAGCGGGCAGCTGGGCTGGGTGGTGGGAAGCCGCCCCCAGGGAGCAAGGACTCGGGAAGCCCTGGGAGGCGCATGCTCACTGAAGAGCGCATCCTGCAAGGACCTGGCACAGAGCCTGGGAGGAGGTTTCGGGCTGAGGACCCGGCAAGTGGCAGGCCTGGTCTCAAGGGGTCACTGGCAGTCTGGGGGAGGGGTGCTGGCAGGGGGAGGATTTGCAGCCGGACCTGGAGTTGGAGCACCACGCGGCCTGCATGGGGCAGAAGAAGGTGTCTGTGTGGAGACCTGGTTCAAGGCTGGCTGCAGATGCTGGGGCCTCAGTATGTGTCACGGGAAGGGCAGCCATGAAGGCTTGGGAGTAGAACAGAATCACTTCGCTGGATTTGAGTCAGACTGTGGAGATCTTCAAATCCAAGCAAAATATACTAAGTATTAGCCGGGAGTGGTAATGCGCACCTGTAATTCCAGCTACCTGGGAGGTTGAGGCTGGGGGTAGCTTGAGTTCGTGGGTTTGAGACTACCCCAGGCAACATAGTGAGACCTGTTCTGGAAAAAGCAGGGTACAGTGGTAGGCACCTGTAATCCCAGCTACCTGGGAGGCTGAGGCTGGGGGTAGCTTGAGTTCAAGGGTTTGAGACTACCCCATGCAACATAGTGGGACCGAGTTTCCAAAAAATATATATGTATATATATACATATATATGTATATATATACATGTATATATACACATATACATATATATGTATATATATATACACTAAGTATTAATGAGGAACCACTTGAGTCTTGCAATTGGGCTATCATATGATGAACATGGCCTATAAAGAATATTATTCCATGTTGTCAAATAAACCCAAAACAAGTTGGTAACAAGTCTGATGTCCTTTATTCAAGGGGAAACAGTTTAAGAGTTAGACGACACCAGTGGCTCATAAGCAAGGGAGCACTGTTCCTGAGGGACCTGGGGCCAGTATAGTTTTATAGAATATCAGAAACAGCAGCTCAGAAACAGGGCGTGATTGGCTGGGAGGCAAGACTTTCTTAGAAGGTCAGTGGGTCCTCTTTGCTAAAGTAAGGTGAGCTAGCTAACGCCGAGCTGCTGCAATGTCACGGGTGGATGCTGGTTTCCTTGCCAGGTATTTAGGTCTGTGACGTGGGCAGGCCACGGGTGTCATCACTTCATGGCTTCTAGTACAAGAATTGTCGTTGCCAACATCGGGCTGCCCTATCATCATTTGTCTGAGAACAGGAATCTTGATTCACTACACGATCCAGGGGCGCTTCTGAAGTGTGTTCACTGGGGTCAGGGCAGGGTCAGGCAGAGACTTGGACTGAGGTTAGGTCATTTGTCTTGAAGCTTCTGGATGGTTTAAATCCATCTGTCCATCTGTGATAGTCTCCAGGCAGAAGGCTTCAGGGTGGGGTCTGCTGCCATGACTAGCAGATCACACTGCTTTTTTTTGCAGTGACCTGGGCTTGAGTCTGGCTATTTAATTTTCTTTAAAATTTTTATTTTGTATTTATTTATTTATTTGCTTATTTACTTACTTACTTATTTATTTATTTAGAGACTAGGTCTTGCTATATTGCCCGGGGTAGCCCCAATCCCGGGGACTCAAATGATCCCTAGCCTCAGCCTCCCAGGTAGCTGGGATTACAGGCGCCCAGCACTGCAATTGGCTGCTTTTTCGAGAACCAGGTCTCGCTATGTTGCCTGGGGGTAGTCTCGAACCCGAGAACTCAAGCAATCCCTGTCCTCTTGACTCCCAGCACTTCGACTTATAGGCTCATGCCACCACGCCCGGCTTATTTTGTAATTTTCATACAATCTTGGTCAGTTTATACAGTTGCCATTCTCCTTAGGTTTGGCCCTCACTTCTGTGTTGTACCCCTTATTTTCCACCCTATCCCTCTTCTCCTTTGCCCCCTCCTCCCTATGGTCACTTCAACTCCTCTCACTGCAAGTTGTTGTTCCACGCTTGGCCCACTGGTTCTTTCTTTTTCTGGAACTATGTCCTTTCCCCCAGATGTGGACTTGCACTTGGACAGCAACAGATGAGGCTGCTCAGATCTCCAGGAGTCACTGAGGCAGATAGTCAGGCCGGGCACATCGGAAGCTTGTAGGGCAAATATCTGGTGGCTTCTCCAGGAGCCTTTCTGGAGTCTGTCACTTATTGCTGGTTCTGTGCCGTACGGTTCTGATATCTGGGTTTGGGACTCCAACTCCCAGCTGCTGGCGGTGGAGGCGTTCCCTGGTGGGGACAGACAGGCTGTTTAATTTTCACCTAGAAGTTTCAGCATGGCAGGTCGAGGCAAGATGGAGTCTGACTCAAAGCAGTTACCACGATATCTTCAGATATATGGTGGGTACGGAGCTGGACAAAAATGAAACTAGGGAGGTCTAACCATTTTTTACATCATGTTTCAAGAGTGTGAATCAGAATGGGCAGGAAGTCACACAATGACTGCAAGTCACACACTATGACCCGGGCCGCGAATACACAGAGAGAAATGGTATGATGAACGAATGATACCAAGTCTTAAGTCTCAGTGTCGGAAAGATTTCATTTTCTTTTCATTCATTTCCCAAACATGGATTGAACATTTACAGTGTGCCAGTAACTATGCTAAGTTCTCAGGAAATGGTGGAGCTTTCCAGCTAGTAGAGCACCCCACAAAGACATGGTGAATTGCAACCATTACAAGTGCTTTGAACCCCCTCTCCACCCCTAAAGGGTCTGCCTACCCCCATATGGGGCCAGGGAAGGCTTTCTGACAGAAAATAAGTCAACCTCTGAAGTGTGAGTTGGAGTTCTACTAGGTCAAGATGGGGGTAGGGGACCCAGGGAGTTTCTTTCGGAGGACATAGAACATCCTAAAGTCTTATGTTAGAAAGGAGGGTGGAAAACAAATAGTCATTTTCATTGCTGAGAGAACAAGGAAACGTGACATGGAAGGTGACAGGGAACATTGTAGAGACAAAGTTGAAAAGCAGAAAGGGACCCGTTTCCTTGGAGTCTTTATTGGAGACGTGGGACTCATTAGAGAGGTCTAAGTTTATAAGGTAGACAGAACCAGTTCTCACAGTTCTGACACAGCTCCCTCCTTCTGGCACAGAGCATGGCTTGTGGTTGATGGTGTCAAGCTCTGGTCACTGTCTCCTGCGAATGGAAGTGATTATCTGACCCTTTCAGCTGAAGTCTTTCTTTGCCCAAGCAGCCTTCATCTCACCCTTTCTGCGATGGGGTGATTAAGGAGATGTTGTGATAAGGTGAGGTTGAAAAAGCTAAGCCGGGCCATTGAATTATATGCTTTTCTGGAGGATCACCTGAACCTGCAATGGATGCTGTGTAAATAATAAGTAAATGCTCCCTTGTTGTGCTGCTGAGATTTTGGGATAGATTCTTATCTCACTTAACCTAGCTTCCCTAACGGATGATGATACTGATTAGGAAGTTATCAGCATACACGTGATGGTAGAGGTTATGGGGATGGATCAGATCATCCAGGTACAGTTTATGGGATATAACCAAAAAATTCCTCAGGTAGGACTCCAAGGAACACCAATATCAAAGGAGGTGAAAAAAAAAAAAAGAGATAGAGTCAGCTAAGGAAATTGAGAAGGAACAGTTGTAGCAATAGTAGCATAAACATTTGCTATTTGAAGTCATGGAGGAAAAGTTTCAGTCAACAGTGCTGAATGCTGCTGAGAGATAAAGTAAGAGGAAGGCTGGGAAGGGTTGATTGGATTTGAAAATGAAGAGCTATAATCTCTGCTAAAGCATCTTGGGGTGTGGTCATGGTGAGGGACCTGTGGTGAGTGGAAGAGTGAAACCCTCAGACATGCAGCAGATTAGATCTTTAAATGTCGCTTGTCAAAACCAACAAGTGTTGGGGAAAATATCTTAAATGTCATCATTTTAAAGGGTCATGGCTGAACTCCATATTGGAAATCCTCAAAGGAGGAGTCTGGCAATTGGTGGCAGAGTCAAGACATCAGACTCAACTCCTCCAAATACTCACAGCTAGGTTGCAGCAGAACAAAACCAAGAACGATGAGGGAAAAACAGACCACCACAGCACATAGTAGGAGCACTGTTTCTTCAGAAAGGGGTAGAAAAATTTTCTGTCAGCTCTTTTTAGTGATATTTAGGGCAGTACAGCCCACAAGAGGAAGAGGCAGCTACTGTGTAGAAACCACCACTGTTGTTGAGCAGGACACATGCCAAACTCAGGGACTCTGAGACTGGTGGGAACAGGTCACGATTTGCGGATTTGTCACCTCAAACTGTGAGGGTTTGCGCTCACAGTTGCAAGATATGGCTCAGTCTCAGCATGCAACAGTGTGGTTTATTTGCAAAGGGGTGATGAAGAAAAAGGAAAATGTTTCTAAGGCCACAATGACCTACTCCAGTGTTCAAAAGTCCAAACCCAAAGCTGCTCATGTAAGATGGTGTTGCCCCGATGGTGAGAGCCTGGAGCTCTGGACCAGGGCCCCCAGTAAGCGATGGATCAGGATCCAGCTCACCTGTGACAGTTGGGGGTAGTCACAGATGATGTGCTGAGGCTGCACCACAACAAAATGGTGGGCGTTTGAGAGACTCATATGCAGTAAAGCAAGTCAGAATGATAATACAAACATGTCTGTCATAGAAGAAACAATTTGATAAGACAAAGCACTTTTAAAAAGCAGTGAACATCTGTAGAGACTGTGAGGGTTCTGGGGTTAAGATGAATGGGAAACTAAAGGGACAAACTAAAGAGAATATACAGGATGGCGGTCAGGGCAAAAAGAAAGACAAAGCTGGGTAAGAGGCTAGAGATGAGTGGGTAGAGGGTGACAAGTAATGTAAATGGAATGATCAGGGACAACTGAGGAGGTAACAGTGAGGAGAGTGCTAATAAGTGAGAGAGTAAACCACAGAAGATTCCAGGTGAAAGTAATCCAGGCAGGGGACCAGCAAGTCTGAAGACCGCCAGGCAAGAAGGAACTTAGGCTGCTCATTTCAAATGTCCTTGAAGCCATCGTTTGACTCTTAAAGACATGGGCAAGTCTTTCTGAAAGTTAGAATGTAATTTATTGGAGTCCAAAGATTGAACTGCAGGTTGAACCTAATGTAGAGGTTGTTCATCATCACTTCCTTAGCTTTGTTCCAGGTACTTCTTAATATTTATTTAGTCTATGTAAAAAGAAGAAACCAAATACAAGTTGGTCGGCTGTGTGTCTTTTATTTTTGTGTGTTCTAAGAAAGATACTATGTGAAAATTTCCTCGTATCTGAGTCAATAATATTGGTAGACCCATGGCTTACATCCAAGCCAAATATCCTATAGCATCTGCTGATAAGTGGTGATGCTGTTCTATCTACTCCCCACCAAAGACCAAAAATGCAATATTCTTTTTTAATCAATGCAATCTTCTTTAATTTAATGCAATAGTCTCTCATTTTTGGCTCTGGATATCTTTTTTTAAATTTTGCTGTTTACAAGAATGTTTGCATGCATACAGAGAAAGCAATGCGGTGGTACGTACTCTGTGGCAGGCAGGTCTATGCTGGGAAAAAGTAGTGGGAAGATCAGCAAGGTCAGATGTTGTTCACTTTCGCAACTTTAAATTCTTTAATTTCACAATTCGTTTCTCTCTCCCAGCCCCAAGTTGATCTGGTTTCTGCTTTCCTAATCTCAGACTTTGTTTCTGCTCTGTGTCATGATTGTTATTTATCTTCCTAGCAAATATTTTTTTAAAAGATACTTCACAAAATAGGATATATCATTATCAATTAGTTCATGCAAGAAAAAAGGAATAATTTAAAAAAAAAGAAAAGAAAAAAGGAATAAGAACCCCAAATGTCAGGAAGGAAGCATTAAGTAAGAACCAGAGCTGATCTTTGCCCTGGGAATACCGGTATTTGTTACTTGGCATTTGGTTAGGTGTAAAGCTCATGTAGATGAGGTCTGGACACCAGGGTTAAACCCTAAGCACGATGGGAGTTTACATTGGAAACCCTATAAGGGAACCCACAGTGGGTGAATTAGGGAAAAACCATGCCATGGACAGAGATGGTAGGGTTCCTGCTGCATTCATTTTCTTTCTTTCTTTCTTTTCATATATATATATTTATGCTCATTTATAAATAAAATTTTCTCATGTAAACTCTGAGCAGATTTTTGATGTTTTTTACTGCCTTTCCCTCTCTATATTTGGGTATTCATTTTGTGTTTTTTTTAATTTGTCTTTATTTATTTTACATAATTATTATCCCTTGGTTATCCCCTCCCCCTCCATACCCCTCCTAACTGGTCACTCCAACTCCTCTCTAGCTGCTGCTTATCTAATCATCTTTTAGCCCCTAGGTCTCTTTCTTTTATAAAGCATCACCCCCCCCACCCCCCACCCCGGCGAGGATCTGGGTTCCTGGGCCCCAGTAGTTCATGTTGCCTAGATTTCGATTCTTGGCTTTGTGGTATGTTTTCTCTCCAACTCCTTTGGAGCCGCTCAGTGTTTCATCCTTCTTGTTGGTCATCTCCTCCATTCTGGTTTTAGTTCTTTGTTGCTGCTTCTTTGCCCTTTTGCTGGACTCTGGCTGAGAGAGTCCGTCTTCCAGTCCTTGTTAGTGAACAGATTCCTTTTGGAGCGAGACATTAGTGCGTAGTTAGTCCAGATCGTGGCCTCTCCATCTGCCTTTTGCCGCTCCCCCTTGGGGCTCTGCCACGATCTGTGGCCTTCCTCCCACTGTGGTATGGGAGGGTAACACGTTGTCATCGCAGGTTTCTCTGCTCCCTGATTTTGGCTTCCGAGCATTAGTGACCATATTACTGTAGCTCTTTGAGGAGTCCTTGGTATGGTTAGATGTTCAGTCCTTTATCTGTTAACTTCCTGTGTGCGCCTCATGGGTCTTGCCCAGGAAGGAGGTTGGTGGTTCGGGGCTTTTTGTTGTTGTTCATCCTCCTCTGTCTGAGTTGGTTTGTTAGTGTTTCTCTTGTTCCTGGTGGGGACTGGCTAGAGTGTAAGACCAGAGAAGGGGTAGGTGGGGCCCCCACTCTTCCCCGGCAGGGCTTGGAATCTGTGCAGGGGTGGGGGGACCCCCCCTTCCCTTGCCCAGGTCATGCTCACCTGGGCAGGGCCCCTCCCCCTGGGCACTCCTGGCGCTGGGTGGCGCCGGGGGTCACGCCAGCACCTCCATCCTACCAGAGGTCCGCGGCATTGGTTTTCTGTTGCTGCATACAAGTTCTGGCAAACATAGAGGCTTCGCACAGTACGTAGTTACTATCTCACAGTTGCTGTGACTTAGAGATTTGGACACTGGACTCTCTGCTCCAGGGTCTCACCAGACTGGAGTCTAGGTGCTGCCTGGGGCTGCTGCACGAGGCTTAAGTGGGGAAGCTCTGCTTCAACCCCCCCAGTTGGATGAATTCACAGCCTTGTAGGTCTATGATTGAGGGGCCCAGATTCTTCCCTGGACGCTGGTCATTTGCAGTTCACAAGGTGGCTGCTTGCTTCAAAGGCAGCAGGAGCTGAGACAGCCTAGGGAAACGAAATTACGAGCTGGTAGGATGTTGCCCCATTCCTATTCTAGTGGGTGCATACGGGGTAATGACGCAGTGGAAAATGGAATAGGTGAGAAAATGCCCTGGTGGGCGGGGTCTAAGAGAACTGTGAGAGAAGATGGGGAGCAAGAAGCGCCAAAGGGTGCATAAAGAGGAGGAAAGAGGAGAGAGGGGGAAAAAAAGGGTAAGGAAGGAGAGGACAGTGGTGGACTGAGAGAACAGGTCCACATGGCCTGACCAGGTTCAGCCCCCTGGAAGAGTGAGCTGGAGGTGGCAAGGAGCCATGGTGGCCGGCAGAAAAGCATCTGGTGTGGAGAGTGTGGCACCGCAGCAAGGAGGCATAGTGAGCTGGTACCTGGAGATGGCCAGGGATTTGGAAAGCTGATTTGTGCATCAGTAATTGTGGTAGAAATTTGTAGAGCCTTGGGGAAGCGGAGCAGCATGGAACACTGGCACGGTGCCTGCAAGTTTGGAGGGGCACCTTTTTGGACATGTGTCTGGGGCTTTCGGACTAAACAGTGCTTGTGGTGAAATAACTGGCCACTTGTGGCTTTGAAAACATTTTGTTTTACCTGTTGAATTTCCTTGTTAATAAAACTCTTGTTGTTGAACTGCATTTGAGTGGCAAGTGCTACGCGGGGCTGAAGCGGTCCTGTGGTTTGTCGGTTAGTGGCTTTTGCCCCTTTTCCTCCCGATTTTAGACTAACTTTTGGACTGGTGAGCCCTGTGCAAGTAATTCGACCCATTACACTGACCATGAGGTGCCATGTTAGATTCAAAGAGTCAGGTCTGATGATTAGTTCACAATTCCCTGCAGGGAGAAAGCGGAGAGCCCACTCTTGCCGTTGGGATGTGATCCACCTGTGTATGCTGAGTGTAGCATAACCCAGAACAAGCTATGACACGTCTTACCCCAGCCCCACCTTGTGGATTTACCTTAAATCTCTCTCCCTGACACCCTTTGGGGATCAGATTACGCCCTTTCCCAAACTGGCTGCCTCAGGTGTGAATCTCTAATGTAAAGGCGTGCTAGGGCCAGTTACCACTACAGCTTTCTGGTGAATCCTTTGTCTAGAGGGCAGAGAACCCACTCCACAGGGCTGAGGCCTTGTCACTCACAGAGGGTCTTTCAGTCTGCTAAGATGGCATCTTACATAACGTAATGTCATGCGGGGAATGACAGACTTCACCACACCAAGTAGTCAAGGGAGAGGCAACAGGTCTCCTTTGCTATATTGTTGACTGGGCGCAAGTTCTGGAATTCATCTGTACTCAGGGAAGAGTTTACATTAGGATTAACACCAGGAGACTGTTGATTCTTCCTATCACACTTCCTTATTCCAATCTTGCCTCTGGGGAGAGGACACAGAAAACAAATTTTCCTTGAGAATTCCTAGCCACAAGGAAATGAGGCTGGAGACTCTAAAATAATTGCCATCACACTCCCAAAGCACTTTGTCGTTTAGTCTGTATCCTACCTTTTGTTCTTATTGCTTTCCTGGGTTCTTTGGGGGAGGGAACTTGATTTCTGTCTGACCGGTACAGGTTGGTGCTGAGCCAAAACTAGGTGCTCATTTTTGTTAGGGAAATAATTCAGAACACTATTGTTGACCTAATCAAAGCCTCTCTATGTAGCAATAAAAATGTTAATCTCTTTTGGTATTAAAAGATTTTTAAAAAACTAAAAACAAAAAAACTTAAAAAATACAAAAAATAACCATCAGCATTAATCCTATGATCGTTCAATTAAAATCCTGCAAAGTCTATACAATAGCAATTACTCAGGTGGTACATAACACGTTCAAATAGTATCTGTATTTTAAGGTGTCCACTTTGTCGTATCATTACTAAATTTAAAAGAAAAAAAACAAAAACAACTCCTTGCCCAGCAGGCACATTTGGGAGACTTGACTGGGTAAAGGGGATGGGACTGTCATGGGATCTGACCCAGGTCACCAGTCAGGAAACACCCTAGATTCCCTGAGACCAGTCCCCCTAATCAGTTGATGTCTGGGGACCAGAGCCTCGGGAACCCCACTCTGTACCTCTCCTGTCTTTGTGTGGCTTCCTCCCACAACTTGGGCCTCACTCTGATGGTCTACCCCACAACACACTGTGTAATTATTATACAAGTGTGGGAGAATCAGATGCAGAAAAGCCAATCAAAAGGACTGAATTTTCTGAGTTTGCTGAATTCTTAGAGACTTTATGGCAAACTATTAATATCTTCTATAGACGTATGATTAAATGACAAATCAATATGCTCTTTAGTTCCTTAATACTAAAAAGCCTGGTCTCATAGACAAGATAGCAATTTGATGACATTTTTAATTTTTACCCATTTGAGGGTTGTTGAGATAGTATTTCAGAAAACTAGCACCTTCAGAAACCTTGTTTCAATGGTCTCTTTATTGAAAGATGGTAAAATTAATTACAGATTTAGACTATAGCGTGGCAATCTTCAGTCAGGTACCAAATTTTATTAAAAAGCAAACCATTTATTTAAAAGTAATTATGGAACTCAAAATGCAGAGCAAGGGTGAGCTACATCTCACTGGCCAATAGATTGTTTTAATTCTCTCTATGTAGAACTCAAAGACGTCTTTGCTTTCGGGAAAGGTAAACGTCAGCAGACAGCAACACAGAAAGATTCTGCCACAGGGGCTGGTTTCCTTCTAGTCAGTCAGTTCTTTCTAGCTGTCTCTGTGGGACAGACGCACTACATGATTGGCTGAGCTTGAGCCTTCTTCGCCAGCAGCTTTAAGTCCGCAATGCACTTGGCAATTGTCTCCTTTTCCTGTGAAAAAGAGAAATCCGGTTAGCTCCGTTCCAATCAAGGAAGGGCTAAACCGCTGTCATTCTAATGGACACCTCTAACAAGAAAAAGACCTCAAGACAGATTACTGGCTTCAAACGACAGACTAACCAGGAAGGTTTAAGAGTAAAACCAGCTATTCAACATAGGGGAAATGCAATTTATTTTAAGCAAATCCAGGGAATTATAGCTTGTTATGAGTGAGTCGTGTCCGGAGTTTGACGCCATATGCTCCTACCATTACTGCTAGCTTGTTCAACTAACAGCTGCATGAAAAAGACCACCTCAGGAAACATTCATTATAGAGATATGTTAAGAAAAAATAAACTTTAGTCTCTTCTCTGTTTTGTTTCCCAAGTTTCCTAAATAAGTAGATTTTTACGTAAAAGACTGCTTATTTAAAAAAAATATAGCACCCATCAATGTCAGTGGACCATTTTTCAAGTCTGGCTGGGTAAGCAGAAAATGACCAGAAATACCTCAACGTACTCTACACCTGGGAAAGAAGAAACCAAGACAAAGGTAAGTAGATGACGTAAATTAAAAGTTTAGGTAAATAACGAAAATCATCTACTTTCTATTTAAGACCAGTGAACTGAGGGTAACAGAAATGGCCTTGCGGCGTTTCCGTTTCATGGAGAAACTCAAACTGCTGGGAAACTGCCCAGACCGCGGCCTCAACAGTCTGCTGTGGGGATTCTCAACAGCCTTCCTGCCGTTTCCGGTCTGAGCAAGAGCCTTTCAGGGACCAAACCCTGAGGCAGCAGAGCCTTCCCAGCGGTGGGCAGGCCCCTCTGTTGCCACGACGCAGGAAAACCAAGATGGGACACTTCACCGTCTCGAGCCAAGCGCCCTTCCAGCAAGCCCCATCCTAGCACAGCACGGGCAGCCGCTTGTCGGAACCAGCCAGCCCCGCCAGCTTTCCCGCACGGATACCTGCTGCGCGGAGATGCTCTGCACCACGCGCTTCTCCACCCAGTTGATCATGTGCTCCCGCTCCTTGCGCAGCATCATGTTCTGCACCGAGATGTGGTAGTCCAGGCGGTTCTTCACCTCCTTGTAGACCCGGTGCAGCCGGTCCCGGTAGGTGACTTCCAGGGCCATGGCGATGTTATTCTGGAGCAAAATGGAGAAGGGATGGAAGTGGCTTGCACAACAAGTGGCCTTGCACAAGTCTCCTCTTTCACCACTTGGCTTTATGAGATTTTAAAAACTGCATGTGTCCGCGTAACACGCACACACAGTAAAAACATGGCAAGGTACGTGCAGAAATACATTAAAAGCACATGCAGTGAAACATAAATTTCCTCCGGATGCTCCGCGGTCATCTTCCTCTGTTTGTCGTCCCTCCCGGAAATATTTAATAAAGAGAATACAGGTGTGTGTGCACACACGTATTGCCTTTAGCAATTATGACACCCACACTTGACATGCAGACCCACTTCAATTTCCACTATACTGGTCTTCCCCAGTCCACAACTTAAGAAAACCCAGATTCGGTGCTTCCAATTTTTCTAATACAACATTGCATATTATTTAGATCTGCGTCTGGCACTCATGTGTGAATAGCTGCTGGGTCAATGTATCTGTTGAGTAACTACTATGTTCTAAACACTGTGTGGCAATTAAATATCAAATTAGATCACAGAACAGTTATGGTTACCATATCCATTTTACAGTAAGGAAACTGAGGCAAAAGCTAAGGCACTTGTCAAAGGTTAGAGTAAATGACTCATGAAGCCAAGATCTTGCTACCAGAGTCAGTAACTCTACAAAGCCAGTTCTCGGAAAGGCCCATTGTAGGTGGTGATCACCACAGTCCGTTCCCACGGAGAACTTCATTTCCCTGCAGCAGCACAAAAGCCTGTTGTGCTCCAAACCCTGACCCACAATGATTATAAAACTTTTCTTTGCTATTCCGGTATGTTTGAAAAAATATCTCTTATTTGCTATTATAGCTAAGAAGAAAATTTATGTATTTAAGGCACTTATATTTACCAATTTCTTCATGAACTATCCACATTCTATGCTGAGTTTTCTACTGGATGTTGGTTTCTCCCAAGGTAACTACCCTTGTGTGCCATGTGGATGCACGTATTCTCCCCAATTAACTTTGTTTATGATATTCTTTACATGTAAATTCAAAACATTTTGATGAGATCAACTAAACCTAGCCTCTTACGGTTTCTGGATTTTGTAATTTTTACTATGAATGCATTCTCAATTCAGAGTTTTACATTTCTTCATGTTCTTTTTCTACCTTTAGGAGTTCATTTCTTAAACATCTTTACTTAAAACTTATTTCAGTATAAGGTAAAAGGCAAGGAGCCAACTTTGTATCCAGAAATGTAGCTATTTGTCTTTCCCCTCCTAAGATGGCAACAATGTAAATTTAAATTCCCTCACATGTTTAGATCCAGCTCTACACCCTCTCATCTGTAATGTCAATATGACTTTCTAGTACATCCTTGTAACAAACTATTTAAAGCTCATTATAATTTGATACTGAGTTTTAATATCTTATCGGGACATTCTTCATTACGTCTCTGTTCCTCTTAATTAATTTGTCCAAGTCCCAAGACCTCTTATCCCCAGGTTATTAGTATTTTCTTTCTAGGAATGAGTAAAATTCGGAGATCAAAGTAGGAAGAATTGAAAGATTTATAATACTGAGAATAGAATTTTAACAGTGAGTCCTCAAATCTAAGAACAAAGCTCTAGAACCTTATATATCACAAGCATTTTACATTTCTCAAAGAATAAAGACTGTACAATCTAGTTGATATAACTCCCTGGGATCTTTTTCTAAATGCATTAACTTTTTCCAATATATTTTGCAAATTTGTATACCGAAGGCTACTGATTTTATTAAATATTAATTTTGTGCCCAGGTTCCTTAATTATTTTAAAAGCTCTGTTTATACGTTCAGGCTTTCTAGGTGTGCAGTCAGGTCATAAATGTCAAACTGCCATAATTACCAAGCCCCCATGGTACGCGGTAAAATATATTTAAAGCACATGCAGTGAAACATAAATTTCCTCTGGCTGCTCTGCGTTTATTTTCCTCTATTTTATTTTCTATTTTCTAAATGAAGTATTTTCAATTTATTCAACCATTTCTCTTAAGAGAGCTCAAATTTTTGTTCCAAATGTACACATATGAGTAACTTCCTTCTCCTCGGGATGCTCTGAAACATACCCTCTGGACATCGAAAAGGTAATGGCGCTTCTGGACCAGTGCTTGCTGGGACTTCTCCATCTCAATCGCATCCTGGATCTGCTTCATGGAAGCCTGCTTCACCTCTTCGAGTTGGGCAATTTTTTGCTACAATTATAATAGTTACCATTAAGATCAGTAAAAGCATTAAGGGAATAAAAAGATTTATTTTATGCTTACTCAAAAACTCCAAGAAAAAATACACACATTTAAGGAGAAACTTACAAACCCTTACAAAAGAATTGCCCATAATAACGAAGTTGTATCTGTTGAATGAGCAAAGTTATGGAAAAACTGGAGAAAGTTTGGTAGATTCTTTTTAAAAAAGTAACTTCAATCAGTAACTAATATTAACACATAACTGTAACCTTCATAATTAGATTCACTTCTATATCTACTACTCCAAGTCTCATATATATATATATATATATACACACACACACACACACACACACACACACACACCCCACCACAAAATCAGTTGACAGCCTTGATGCTTCCACTATGGTCTGAAATAGGATGTGAGGTTTGTGGGTCTTACCTCACTGAGCTTATCAGCAAATTCCCCAATAGAAGCACCATATTTTTTAACCATAAAGACAAGCAACCCTATCGTTGATATGGCAGAGAAGGTGTCTGGCGTAATGACATATATTTCCTTGGACAGAAAATATAAGATCAGTCCAGTTCCAAGTACATAGGGTCCTGAAAGAAGAAAGAGCTATTTTAGGATGGAGCTGATGTCTAAAAGAAGATACTTACATATATGATTAGTTGAAAGCAGAGCTAAGTGACCATTATAAAAACAATCAGATACACAGAATTGAGAAAGCTATTTTAGGATGGAGCTGATGTCTAAAAGAAGATACTTACATATTTGATTAGTTGAAAGCAGAGCTAAGTGACAATATTAAAACAATCAGATACACAGAACTGAGAAACAGTATGGCAGAGCTGAAAGAACAACGAAATCTGACTCTGCAACTTGAAGGAAACTGAACAATATAAAAAAATCTAGTTTCCTCATCTGTAAATGGGAACAGTAAGATCTCTTCTTCACAGGGTTTCTGAAATTGAGAAACAATATGTGTGTGTGTGTGTGTGAGCGCATGTGAGCATGTGCGTCCCTGGCACAACTGTTCCACAAACAGGAACAATTCTACAAAAGTGTCATTTTAACTTGATGGGTAATTTGCACAGAACATACTATGTATCGAATGGGCACATTAGTCAGGATAAAACTTATTTATTCTTGCTTATTTTTATTGAATATGAACTTGACTCCTGGAAATAAACAAAAGAATTACAAAGTAGTATGTGTATAAAAGAATTAACAGAATTTTTATTTTCTGTTGCACCTAATTATAATGTTTCAAATAAGGCTATTCTTTTCTTTCTTTAGGTCAGAGTTCTAAAAGGGTACAAACCATCATTTACATTTCTCTAAGAATTTTCTCTGGGCCTCACAAGATAGTCGGGTTAAAAAAAAAAAACAACAACGCTGGCTTTTAAGACAGTATTTCTCAGCAATATTAGCATCAAAAGATGGTAAATGTATTATGAAAATACTACATCTCAAATATATTTGTCCCAGAATTTTCCAAAGTTTCAATAATTTCTTTTTAATTTGCCTTCAACATACAAATTTTAAATTTGAATCTGGGGTAAAAAAACAATACATCTTACTCTGTAACATTTTTATCACCTCTGGAGATCTAAGGACAATACTGTTTCTTTAAGGACACCTCTGGAGATCTAAGGACAAAACTGTATCACCTCTGGAGATCTAAGGACAATATAGAGCTTCAGTTCTAAGGAAATGCTACTGTGGGGTTTGGAAAAACTTTGACTTCCAATGTTCTATGATATTTGGGTACAGCATGTAAGATAGTGTGTGTAGTGGAAAGAACATCAGACTTAACTGGAGGATCAGGTTCAAATCCAACTCAGTCACTAGTGATAGAATAAATCTCAGCAAATTCTCTGTTTTCCAGTTCTTCAGGGCAATAAAAATGTTTTCTGGGCCCATTTAGCGCTTAAGCACCATAAGTGAAAGCACAATGCATTATAAAAATGCAAGGTGTCAGAAGTTTATACCTCTTTAAAAGGGGGAGAAAATGCTAAGTATGGCCCCATTCCTCTTTTTGCATTTACATAATCATGAAATAGTGCAGATTGTCCCACCTGGCTTCTGCTCACAGATCTTTCCATTACTGACAGAGTATTACAGGGTTAATTATTTCTCAGTTGTTTATTCTACATAGCGGTTGTATAACTACATAGCGGTTGTATAACTTTATTCTTCATTCTATCACTCTAACAGTGCCTGGCAAATTTGGTATATCAATAAATAGGAATTGCTAGAAAATCAAGTTTAAAATCCCAAACAAATTTATATAAGACAAATTAGAGGATTTAAATCAATTGTTATACTGAGCCTCTTGTGCAACATTCTCTTAAAAACAGCTGACTTGACATATATGAACGGGATAAGAGGCTACTAAAATCCTAGGTTAACACAAATCATACCATGCAAACATACTACCCAACACCAGGGAAATGCTTACCTGTTATACCGGTTTTAGGATAAAGGAACTGGAAGAATTCCTCAGGGATTAGTCCCATACGAACTTTTCCTCCATATTCAGGAAGTGGTGGTACAGGTGCAAGACTTGGCTGCCCTGTGTGAAAGATTCGCGCTGCCTGCAATGCCCTACAGGTCACAAACACAAACTTAAAAGTCTACTCTTTAATTACATTATGGTAAAGAGCAAATGAATTACATGGACAGAACCATATGTAACCCACTACCAAAAACCACAATCTCCTCTGAAAGTCTCATAGGTCATCTGTCTAGCATTCTGCATGTCTATTACTAGCACAAAAATACTTAAGAAAACAGTTTCTGCAACCATGGTCTGGGTTCAAATCCCAAACTTGCCATTTTGAGTCACTAACTTAAGTTTTTGTAATCTCAGGTTTCTCTAAATAAAATGGGAATAAGGGGTATTACTTTATGGGGTAGTGAGGATTGTTTGAATATATACTAAGAAAGCTAAGTGGTATGGGGAAATACAACGTAAATGGTTAGTAACATGTCCAGTGTGCTGTGAGAACCTTGACAGGGAGAACTTGAACCTTTTTGAATACTCTCTGTGACGAGGAGCTAACCAATCATGTGAAGCAGACCTTTTCCAGTGTTGAGTAGCTATAATACTATTCTTTCAAATGAACTGCTACATACATTGTTGAAAACTGTCCACCAAATTAATGTTCATGAATCTGGGTTAAAGATCTGTTTCCCCACAATTCTGGTTATCCACCAGAAGGGCTCTCTTGCTCTGTTAGAAAAATGAGGCTTACAGACTGAAGGTTCTAAATATAGGGTAATGAACTCATTCGGTTTACAAATGGATACTTTCTGTATTGCTATTACCTTTATTAGACTTTAATTACTGTACTATTTCTGTTGATTTGGTAACGATTCTTGTATTAAAGTAAGTTTACATTTGCATTTTTAGCAATTTGCATTTACTGGTATCTCATTAAACTGAAAAACTAAATCCTCCAGTCTTTATTATAACTTCTGTCAACTTTAGTCTTGCTTGAATTCTCAGTGTTTTCAACCTCAACCTCAACCTTCTCACTCTCTAACTCTATCTCCTTGCAATGTAAGCTTATATGATGTGATTTTTGGTCACTGATATTTTTTTCTGTCTCCCAAAATATTACCACTCCCCTACCCCTGAAATCTGAGAGACAAGCTTGACTGACATGCTTGAATAAATTACTTTCATTTCAGTGAGGGCTTCCCAATCTCAACATCATTAACAATTTGGAGTATTTAATTCTTAGTTGTAGAAGGTTGTTTTGTGTCCTGCAGAAAAAAATCAGTGGTATCCCTACAGTGTTCTTTATATGCCAAATGCCAGAAGCATCCCCCCTCCAAACAATGGTGACAGCCAAAAACATCTTCAGATATCACAGGTGTACCTGGGACTGCCCCAGGTTAAAGCCACTGATTTAAATTACAGCACAACAGAACCTGCTTTAGGCAGATACAAATTCTCCACCCCCCTTTGGCTGTCTCAGTTCCAGTCCTTATCATTTCTTGTTAATAATCCAAACTAGTTAATAATCCAAAATCGGGTCCCTGCTTCTCAAATAACACTTAAGTCCACATCCTTCTTCCAAGGTGTCAAAATGCAAATTTCATTTTACCACTCTTCAAGAAGCTCTCTTTTCTGTCTACAGGACACAAAGTACTTAACACAGCATACATGTTCCAGCACCTGTTAAATCTGATAACCATGTTCCTTCATTCTCCTATCCGCCAAGCATATGAAACCACCTATAGTCTCAAAAAAACAAGTAGAAAAACAAAAACACAACTTATGCTGTTCCTTCTGCCTAGCTGTCTTTTGCTAATGACTGACAAGCCCAACAGTCTTCAGAACTTCTCATGCAAAAACCTTATTTATAAAGGCCTCCCCAATCTTGGGCTAACATTTATTCAAAACACTTACTTTCTACTATGTCAGGTACTGGGAGCTGAGCAATGAGCAGACAACGTTCCAGCCTTCAACATTCTAAAGGGGGGGGGGGTGAGGTGAGGAGGGTGTGTGTGGAAAGTGGTGGTATATTATATCCATACACAATTTCAGGCAACTAAGTTAGGAAGAAAAATGGAACTAGGTAAGGGAACAGGGAGCAAAGGACTTGGGGGAGCCGTTTTTGGTAGAAGGTCAGGTTAAATTTGAGCCAATGATCTGGAGAAAGAAAAGGGAAAGTACAAAGACCCTGAGGTAACAGTAATCTTGGTGATTTTCAGATGTGGCAATTAGACCCGTAAAGCTGGAAAAAGAGTTAACGGAAGAATGGCAGAAGATAAAAAGCAAGAGCTAAGACGGGATCAATTTATGCTGGATTTTCAGGGTTATGGTTTAGTTTGCATTTTATTTCAGATAGGATGGGGGGCTCTGAAGGGCTTTAGAGGGCCGACAGAATTCCTCCAGCTACTGTGAGAATGGGCTATAATGGAAAAAGAACAGAGATGCAAGGAGATCTGTTAACACACTACTGAAACAGGCTAAGCCAAAGCTGGTGGTACTCCACACTCCAGTAGTAGATGGAAGAAGTGATTAGAATCCAGACATACTGCAAAGGAGGAACCTTAGGCATCAAATGTGAAACTAGGTATCAAATGTGAAAAGAATTAAGGATGCTCCTTGAATCTTGTATTTACCCAATGGAGTAAGACTATTTGCTTACATATCTATTTGGGTTTTTTTTTTCTTTTGTAAACTGGAAACAGCCAACTATAGCCTCACTTTATTGCATACACAAAAATTAACACAGGTTAAAGGCATTTTTCCAAAACACAGTGTAGTAATCAAATTTTACAAGGTTTAGGTCTCAGATTAAAAGTAAAAAGGAGCAATCGCGAAGAAAACCTACATATTTTGTGAAACATTAGTAACAGCTGCTAACATTTACCTACAAATTGTACCGAGCACTATATATCGACAATTCAGTAATGTACTATTAATTTCCATTTTGCAGAGGAAATTGAGGTGACACACCTGGCTAGTAGAGCCAGTCAGGTGTACTCTGCTTTAACTCTGGATCCTCACTCCAAATCACTATTCTACAGGTTCCTCTCCTTCCTGAGCTCCATGAAGGCAGGTACCTAGCCCGGCTCCTTGTACCTTTGATTATGCGGAAGAGACAGCGTATTTACCGAATCAAAGAATGATTTCTCTGACTCTGATACTCTGACAGTGAAAGTCACAATCTGGGAAAGCGACTGAACACAACATGCTTCACTGTTTGATTAACAAAACGAGTTGGGTGTGCAGTCTAGTAACTCCGATTAGGGCTGTGGCGGTTATGCCCAGCTGAAGGTCACCAGGGGAAAGGGGAGGGGCTCAGAAGACACCAAAACTAGATCCAGGTTTAGCCAGAACACATCACTGAGCCTCTTAATTCTGTCATTGGGTGATACGACTAGGTTATCCAGGCAGTTGGTGACTGGAACACAAGTAACTGACATGAACGTTCCAACATTACTTAAAGAAAGGTCGCCGCTGACCTAAAGCTAGGCGGGGATTACTGAGGAGCGACGTAAAGATAGAACAAAGACACGGGGGAGGATGACACCCCCTCACACTTACCCTGGGGCGAGAAGGGCTGCATTCTTCAGAGAAGGGGCTGCAAACGTACAGAAGGCGCAAGTCAGCAAGGTCAAGGTGAAATCTGTTGTCCCTTCCGCGGTCCCCGCGGCCTCTGATCACTAGGACCATGCATCCGCGGGGTCTGATCAGCAGGACCATGCACGCGGGGCCCCCGAGACCCCTTCCTCACTTTCCGAGTCGTGCTACTCTCTCCTCTCCCAGGACCCCGGCTCGAGGCGCCTTTCACCTGCCCCTTTCCTTCCACCCTCTTTCCGCAGCCCCAGAAGCGCTTTTTCGTAAGCACTCCGATCGCCCTGGTCAGAATCTACACGTCTTACCCGCTGCTGCGGCGGCAGAAAGCACTACCCGGGACAGCATGGTCAGCGAGGGTCCACACAGCCTCAGCGTCCCAGTGACCCCAGCAAGAGAAATCTGTCAGGGACGGGAGCAAGATGGTCGCTCGGAAGTCTCGCGAGAAGAGAACGTAGTGTCCTCTGTCCTCCTACTTCGTCCCGAGGTTCCCCTTTTCTCGCGAGAAGAGGCGCAGCGCTCTGAGAACCTACGGCCCGAGGGCAGCGGCCTGGGAAGCGGAATGCAACGCTGGACACAGTATCGCGAGACGTAGAGTGTCTGGCTCGTGGAGAGGGGCGGAGGCCGGGAGGGAACCACGTGGGCTTTGCTCCGCGGCCTGAATCTCGGCCGTCCAGTTTGGGTCTAGGTTGGAATTGGGACCGTGGAGATGCGAAAGGAAACCCCAGCTCCCCTAGTGCCCCCGGCGGCCCGGGAGTGGAACCTTCCCCCGAATGCGCCCGCCTGTATGGAGCGACAGTTGGAGGCTGCGCGGTACCGGTCGGGTGAGCTGAGATCCGGACCTGGGAGCCCCCCACCCCGGCCCGGGGCGCCCCTCCCGGGACTGATCCTGTCCCAGCCCATCCCCGCCCCGCTGCCAGCCTGCCCCAGCCTCGCGACTCAGAGCTCAGTCCCCAGCCCTGCCCGGTGTTCCCGAGCTCGGATCCAGACCCGGTCCGCGTGCAGTGCCGTGCGGTCACCATGGAGACGAGCCCTTCCACCTCTCTGGTGCTGACAGCTTGTACCTCCCTTAGATGGGGCGCTCCTGCTCGGGGCCTCCAGCCTGAGTGGCCGCTGCTGGGCTGGCTCCCTTTGGCTTTTCAAGGACCCTTGTGCAGCCCCCAACGAAGGTTTCTGCTCCGCTGGAGTTCAGACGGAGGCCGGAGTGGCAGACCTCACTTGGGTGGGGGACAAAGGTATCCTGGTGGCTTCGGATTCAGGTGAGTGGACTGGAGGCTGGACCAGGGTCAGTCTTTCCTGTCTCTCCCATACTCAGTACTTGGGTGGGGAGCGCGAGGGTTTTGGCCCCAAATAAGAACTCCGGTGCAGGTGGGAAATGCCTTCTCCAAGATTCGAAATCGTCCTGGTGGGAGTTTCTGGCAAAACTCACGACAGAAGTGAAAAGTGGCTTGGAACCCTTCTATGTAACCTGCCCTGTATCCCTCAACCGAGTCCAAAGATAATCTTGATCTTAAAGATGATGCTGAACCCTCTGTGGGCCGCCTTTCTCTTCCCATTTCTTTTTATCTTAAATGTTTCACTCTGCTTTTTTGGGTGTGTGTTGTTTGGAACATCAGGTTCAGCAATGGTTTCAGCTTTTAGCCTAAAAAAAAACAAAAAACAAAAAAACCCATATTTGGCTGTCAAGGGCATTGCATGCAAGGAGACAGGTGCCACTAAGATTAAACCTCTCTGACAGTTGAACTTGAAGCAGTACATATTCAGGACAACTTTTTCAGTTTCTCTGATTAGGCAGTTACTATGCAAGTCATTCAATTATTCATCATTAAAAAAGCAACAACTAACATTTCAATTCTCTAAATATTGGCATTGTTTAACCACACTGGACTGTGTTATCATCTATTGTGATTTTTTTTTTTCTCCTAAGGACTTATTTTCCAATGTTTTCTTACTGGAAGTGGGGTAATGAATTTTACAAGCTGTTCCATCTTTCTTTGTCTTTCTGGAAGCTTCCCACACCTAATTGTCTTACTATAAAGAAATTAATAATGCCAACCTAAAGCCAAATGGCCTGGGAGTTAACCAAGCTCCCTAACGATGGGTTTGCTTTTATAGAAATGCCTTTTTTTGCAACTTCACTACTGTTACTTTAGTCACTGCTAATATTTGAATCTTCAAAATGAATTGCTTCCTTGATACAATCCGAGCACATTTCCCTTACCCTCCATCTCACCCCAACAGGTGCTGTTGAACTGTGGGAGCTGGATGAAAACGAGACCCTCATTGTGAGCAAGTTCTGCAAATATGAGCATGATGACATCGTGTCTACAGTCAGTGCCGCGAGCTCTGGCACACAGGCTGTCAGCGGAAGCAAAGACTTCTGGTGGGTCTCTGTTCTCACTTTTCCTGTCTCTTCGTCCCCATTTGATGTCTTTACTGTTCTCGTAGCCTCATTAACTAATGTTATGGGCTCATAATAAATAAGAGCCCAGTTCCTAATTGCAAAATGTTTCCTAGAGATTTTGTGTCTACTGTGGTTGATAGATCATAGCAGAGGTCCTTGGGTAGAGACATAGGACATGTTGTTTCGAGGAAGTTCTTGTTTGAACATATGCTTTTTCGTTGGCTGGTGCACATCAATGAAGTGTCTGTTTCCTTTTGCTTCTTAGCATCAAAGTTTGGGACCTAACTCAGCAGACGGTACTGAATTCATACCGGGGTGAGTGTGTGCATTGTCCTTTTCAGTCCTGGCTTTACCGGTTCTATTTATTGTTCTCATCTGTGGACATTTTCACTGTTAGGGGTAACAGTTCGCTCTCCTGCCTCGTGGTTTTCTTCCAGAATTACAGTCAGGCTCAGTGTCTGTCCTTTGCCCCTTCTTCGTTGTCCTGTTTTTCAGCAGATGACTTCACCACTTTCTTGGCCACAAAAGACTCAAGCTCAGTCCTTTCCACTCCTCCTGCTTCCCCATTGTCAATTAGTTACCAAGTTCTTGTCATCTTTTTCCATTTGTTCAGATCTCCTTTCTATTTCTTATGCTCTCATTTACTTCCAGGCTTTACCTCACACACGCACCTCACTCTCCATCTGTAATCTTTGTCTTTCCTTAGTTTCCGTGACTGGCATTTTGTCATTGCTTTCACATCCTTTTACTTTCACTCTCCCTTCAAGCAGACCCTGCTAGCAAAACCAGTCACGTGCATCCTTGGCATTCTCTAGGTGTAAATCCTGAAACATGGGAATCAGACTTTTGAATATTCACCTCCATAAAATTTTTGCAGTTTTGTCAAGAACCGTCATTTTCTGTCAGTGTTAATTTTGGTGATTCGCTTCTTGGAAGCCACTCTTTACGGAGACACTGTATTTTTATGAGGCTAATGTGCGTACCATTAAGTCTCTGTGGCTGCAAGCTGAGGGTGCTGGGTCATCTGGTTCACTGGCTAAGCACCTTTCTGCCAAATCCAGCTTCAGAGCCTGTGACTCAGCTATGTGCTAAAACAGGATCCCAAACACACACCTAGCCAGGGCCCTCGGGCAAATCAGCAGTAATAGTAAACTGTTACTGTGAAGACTGCTGTACTTGCCTCCTTTTTTTTACTCAGACACATGATCATGTTTCCTGGTCAGTGCTAACTCTTCAGCACTTGGTCCTTCGATCTTTTTACATTCATTCTTTGTGTTCATACTCCCTCCCACTCCTCCATCCTCCCTGAATTCCAACTTCTTTGTGTTCAGAGGAACCATGTCTTAGTAATTTTTTGTATGCCCCCACGGTGCCTGCCACAGAGCTTTGCTTTTTTCAAGTGAACAATAAATCCCTTTTCATTTTGTTGACTTTGCATAGATTCTAAAGCTGGGAGTGACCGCTGGAAGGTGTTTTGAATTCATTCTCTGTGTCTGCACAGAGCTTCCTTCTCTGCCTGAGAAGCCTTTGACTTTGAAGAAGGTGCTTTCCACAGCCTCTAACAACCACAGAGTGGTCATCTTCAAAAATTTTAGTATGTGAACCTCGTAAAAGTATGCTGAACACCTATGCCCTTTCACCCTTTTTTAAATTGATATCAAACTTGAGTTTAAATAGTTGCTAAAAAGATAATTTCTGGCCGTATCACTCAGTGTACACTTGTTTCTCTCCTGTCTATCAAAATTTTGCCTTTGCAGATTAAGCTCATTGGATGTATGTCTGCTATGTATGTGTGCAATTGGCACAACCAACCTGCGTTATTTTGGCCAAGTTAGACTTCACTTTCTCTTAGAAAAAGTCTAACTTCGTTTTTTACATTCAGACAAACTGGTGAGCTGTGGCCTATGACAGCTCTAGTGTGTCTTTCGGAATTCTCGCGATTAGGAACAGCAGACTTAGAAAGGCTTAGAAAGGCTGCCGCGTTTATGTTGGCGGGGTGCTGAAGCAAGGCCAGCCTCCTCCCTGCGTTTTACCTAGACTTTTCTTCTCACTCTTGGCTTGGGGAGGAGAGCACCTTCTGTTTTTTACCTTGGGGTTTTGTGCTCCTGAGCTTTGTACCCTGGGATGATGTGGAGTGGCCGAGGGCCATGTTCTGTCTGGGGAGAGGGGGGTGGGGTGTGGTTGTGAGAGAACAGATGGGGGAGGAACACAGCAGTGGGCAGCTTCAGAATCGAGTTTCAGCTAAGAAAACTGGAATCATTTATTCCCTTAACGCTCTCAGTGTCTGGAAGCCCCTGGGAACATGCTTACATACAACCTAGAAGGGGGTGTGTTTCATGTGGAAACTTCTGGGATGTCTCAGCTACAGATTCCTTCAGTCTCTTGACTTGGCCCCACATTTCTTTTCCATAGCTTCACTAGTGCATTGCATTCCCAAGGCTTTTCTAGGTTTTGAACCTTCATCAGACCTTCTGAGTCTAAATGTATCTCCATTTACTACGCTGTGTCTTGAGAGCAGTGTGTTTCTCTCCCTCTTCTCTCTCCCTTAGTCACAACACTTCCGGCTTCTTTGTCATGTTCCTCTCTCCTTCACAGCTCATGCCGGGCCTGTCACCTGTGTCGCCGTCTCCCCTCACAAGGACTCCGTGTTTCTTTCATGCAGTGAGGTGAGAGATGCTGCTCCTCTCCTCTCCCCACTCCCTGACCACGCTCACATCCTCTAAGCTGGAGTCTCTTGTGGGAGCCTTCATGGAGCCTTAGCAACTGGCAGCTGCGTCTTTGGGTTGTGAAGCCCTTTTCGTGTTCTTTTTTTTCTAGGACAACAGAATCTTACTCTGGGATACCCGCTGCTCCAAGCCAGCCTCACAGTTAGGTAAGTCTGAGAGGTCGCTGCTGGGACCCTGCCCTCAAGACACGTTCCTGGCCAGGGCCCGAAGCAAAGGTCCCCAGTCGTAGTCACATGCATGGTGTCGTCTCTTCCCGCTGGGGGCTGGTTCTCAGGCAGGTAACTTGCTCTGTATCTCCTGGGTGGGTGGACAGCGTGGCTGCCGTCATGCTTCATGCCGGATGCTCCCCTTTGCCTCGTGTCCAGCAGCAGCATGCTGGCGGGTGATGCAGGCGATGGGGGTCCAGGATAAGACACTCCTGGCTCAGGTTCAGAAACCACAGGAAGGCGATCCTGGGTTTGAGAGTGACGGCACTTGGAAAGCTGCGCCTGGGCTCCAGGGCTTTCCCAGACTCTGTTCTCTCCTTTGCAGGCTGCAGCGCCTCTGGCTACCTTCCTACCTCGCTGGCCTGGCATCCTCAGCAGAGTGAAGTCTTTGTCTTTGGTGAGGCAGCCTGTCACCGTCACCCTGCATTGCGGCTTGGGAGTGGGGAGGGTGGCAGAGGAGCTCACTCCTGACACTCAGACTAGCTGCTTGACCTCATCAGCACGCAGGCATTAGATGGCTCGTGCCTGTGGTGGCGTGGAGAGGTGGGATGACCCAGACCTGCCTCGTCTAGCTGGGGAGCATGATGGCTTTTCCCCGCTGGATCTAATTCCTGACTGCTTGCTTGGCTCCTGTTCTGGGCATGACCAGAACTCAGTGGGCTGCAAGGCCGCTGGGTTGCCGTACAGTGAGGGAGCTTACCGTGCCGTCGTGGTGACGCTGGGGGCTGCTCATGGGGCGATGCAGTCTGATTGAAGTGATAACTGCCACGGCCGTGACTTTACTGTCACACCCACCCAGTGCCTAATTATTCCGACCTCACAGCAGAAGTTGATCCTCTAAAGAGCTGTTAACTTGTCCACGATGAGGGACTGGCTTTCACATCCAGGTCTGACTGACCTGATGCCCGTTTTCGTAACCTCAGTTTAGTGCAGAAGCTGCTGCTTTGGGTCCTGAAGCCCTTTTCTGTGCCCTTCTTTCTCCAGGTGACGAGAATGGGACGGTCTCCCTTGTGGACACCAAGAGCACGGGCTGCACCCTCAGCTCTGCTGCGCACTCGCAGTGTGTCTCAGGGCTGGTGTTCTCCCCACACAGGTACCCCCCTTCCTCGTTGCCAAGGACCTGCTGGGCGTGAGTGGGGGACAGAGAAGGGGGTGCTTGTGTTGGCCACAGGTGTCCGTGGACCAGACCTGCTCCCGCTGGCGTTGTGGACTGTCACCCATCTCCCAGGGGCACAGTCTACTCCTGGGCTTGTGCGGGCTCGCTACAAAGGCCCACGGCCTGGCCCCATTTCCACCCCACTCCCAGAGTGGCTCGCATCGTGGGCTGTCTGTCCAGGAACGCCTGTGTTTGCTGGTTGGCTGTCCAGAGCGGGACTGGACGGGACAGTTACTTGCCAAGAGGGATGTCTCTCACTTTGCCTTGTCACTTAGAATGTGGGCTTGACATTCCAACTCAGAGTGGGGCGTCAAGCCCCTCCTGGCTCAGCATGGAGCAGGGGTGGGGGCCACCCAGTCAAGCTTTTGTCTTTGGGCCTATGGCCTTCACCTTTCACAGCCCTCCCCTTCCTCTCCCAGCACCCCCTTCCTGGCCTCCGTCAGCGAAGACTGCTCGCTTGCCGTGCTGGACTCGGGCCTCTCGGAGGTGTAAGTGTGCACGGAACCCTGAGACTGGGCTCGAAGGGAGTGGTGGCTGGCTGGACCCTACTTCTCCTCAGAGATGTCTCTTCTGTGGTGGCGGGTGGACCTGCCACCTGCCTGACCTTGCAGCCCTGCCCCCGAGGGATACAGTCTGCCCTTTTCACACGAACAGTGACAGACACGAAATGCCAGCTGCTTTGGGGTGAAAGGCACTGGCAGGGACCTGAACTGAAACCCCCCTTCGGCCTGGTCCTCACTGCCTGTCACTGCCCCCCTCTAGCTACCATTCCTTCAGCTGTGAAGAGGGCAGAGGGTGGGGTTGCCTGACAGGTTCCTTAGTGAACAGCTTCGCTGCTATCGCATGACGGGGCCGTACGTGTGGCAGGTGCCAGCGGCACATCCAGGGCCTCCCTGGGTGCGCTGGGTCTTCTCTCTTCCCCAGGTCTGCTCTCTTCTCTTCCTGTGGCCCACTGTTTGCTTTTCCCCCTGCCAGGTTTAGAAGCCGAGCCCACAGAGACTTTGTGAGAGATGCCACCTGGTCCCCGCTCAACCACTCCCTCCTCACCACAGTGGGCTGGGACCATCAGGTCATTCACCACATGGTGCCCACGGAGCCCCTCCCAGCCTCCGGGCCTACGAGTGCCACCGAGTAGATTGGATTTAAGACAAAAAAGCAATGCCCCCACCCCCGCGAGCGTCCACTCCCTTGGCCCCTGCCCTCGCCGCCGGTGAGACTGCACGGGAGCCGGACACGGCGAGTCACTCAGCCAGGGCTGTGCAGCTAGTCGGCACAGTCTCTCAGCCTGGGAGGCTGGACTCCTGCATCCTGTTGTCACAGGGAAGAAAAACTTCTTGAAAACGAATAGGTTCATGTGTCTGAAGTGTGTCTGTAGATGTATATATAGTCTTGGTGTGTGTGGGGAGGGGCGGGAGGGAGGAGAATAAAAAACCCACCCCACATCTTTCCCAAGGTCCGTTCCCCCAGTCCCCCCAAACGGTCACCAAAGGATTTCATGCTCCTTCTGTAGCGTAGCGGTGCAGGAGGAATTGGCTGTGTCTGAGGTGTGGGGTGTGGGCATCCCCGGGTTCTTGGAAGCAGCTCGTGTGCTGCTGGGGAGATCGGAGCAATTTTATATTTTTATAGAGCCTGATTCATTTTTATCACGGGCCACGCTTCCGCTCACCAAAAATCCAGCCCTGCTCATCTGAGGCAGAGCCAGTTCTACGTCTCTGCCATGAAATTGAGTCAGAAACAGCATTTTCTGGCCGAATGGAAACTGTGGCTGCTCTGCCTGTGGAATGCCGGCATTCCCAGCCCCTGCCCTCAAGGCTGTGCGCGTGAGAGAGGAACTGTGTTTCTGTCCTAGATGCCGCAGATGACAGTTTGGGGATGATGGGGAGCTTGAAGGCATTTTAGTTAACCGACAGCTGAGGCAGGCAGACTCGTGGAGAAATGTCTGCCTCCTTTCCTATCCAGGATAGCCTGGACTCCAACCCCCCCCTCCTCTCTCCCCCCGCCTCTGGACCCCTTTCTCTGGACACAGGAAGTCTGCTTTTTTACGGACTCCGAAGATTTTAAAACGCAACATCAAAAAAATCAGACGTACCAATTAGTGAAATAAAAAGCTCAGGCTTTGTTGACCTGTCTTTAAAGTGTGTGTGTTGTGTGTATTTAGACGTGTCTCACTTATGGAAGTCAGCAGGGTATCAATTTTATACTGGTGTACCTTCCTAATCCCCCCTTAATCACCACCCCCACCCCCACCCCCCGCAAAGTGTAACATCTGGTTGCTCAGGGGTAGACTGGCTGCCATAGTTAGGCATCATGAATCAAATACTGATTGTATTGAAACAATACAATTTTAGGTATGTTTGGACTCTGCAAGTTTAGTTTACTAACATCACATGAAGCTGGGGCAGTTTGAAGGACTATATATAAAGTGTGTGTGTGTGTGTGTGTATGTATATATGTATATATCTTAGAGCTTCCCTTGCCAAGCGTGAGTTTTGTTCTCACAATTACCTGTGATTAAAACACATGAATTTGTAGTTTTATGTATCCTGGGTTTGGGGTGAGGAGGAAATAAAAGCGTAAGAGTCTTTAGCTATAACTTGGGAGGTAGTAGGGTAGGTAGGTGAGCGTAATCATTCACATTCTACCCAGAGGTTAAAAACTTCCAATTTATGCTCAGAACAAGAAAGGGGGCCGTGCAGTGAGGTGGGTAGCAGTTCACAGCCCTTTCCTCTTGGACTGAAGGCGGAGAGAAAATCCTAAGGAGAAAATAAGAACCAAGGAGATGTATGTATGAATGTGGCCAGCTGCTTTAAATGACATCAAAGAAGGAAAATGGCTTTTTATTTCACTGGAAAAGATGTTAGTTTGAATTCAGATGCCAAGTCCGTGGCTGCCATCGCTGCCATCGCCACTCTCGAGCCTGGACAGCACAGCAGGAATAACTGCAGTTTGGGTTGCGACTTGGTTACAATGTGCACATGAGCAGAAAAGGGGCCTCAAAGCAGGTGTCCTCAGATGGGAACAGTTGTATCACGTGGGCTTCATAACTGGGCCCTTGGTCTGAGAATGCATTTCACTTTCAGCAGGGGAGCACTGTTTCCCCTTTGTCTTTGCATTTCATGTCACTGATTCAGCATTGAAACAGCACTGAGTCTGTTTCCCCATCTTTGTTCTTACTCTGAAGTCCATTGGCCTGACTTGCCATATTCTGCTTGTAAAGCTGCCGCAAACAGACTCTCAGAGAAATAGATAAACAGAAAAGTTTCATTAAAAGACTCAGCTGAGGGCACCTGGGTCTCAGAAGGAAAGTTGGCCCCGAGCTTTGTTAATACAGGCATTTTATAGGTTTTTGCAAAAGCTACAAATATATTTCTTGCATGCTTAGCCATATAGAGGCAATTTCTTGGGTGATGCGGTACAAAATGGGCATAGAATACACAAAGTTGGCACAAAAATTCAGTTTGTGATACTCTGGGAATCTCTAAGAAATACCTTCATGGAAAGCCGGGCACGGTGGCTCGTGCCTGTAAGCTTCAGCCTATGAAGCGGCCGGGGCTAGGGATCGCGGTTCGAGTCCCGTCTGGGGCCCGTAGTGAGACCTAGTTCCAAAAAATAGCTGGGCATGGTGGTGTGCGTTTGTAATCCCAGCTACCTGGGAAGCTGAGGCTGGGGATGGCTTGAGTCTGTGGTACCCCGGGCAACAAGAGCCTGCGGTTCCACACGCAAAAATAGCGAGACCTAGTCTCAAAAAAAAAAAAAAAATCTTATGGAACTAGGCTTTCCACCTTAGATAAGTTCTTTTTCTTTTGTACAAACTTTTCCTCCCAATGAAGGGTAGGGTTTGCAGCTGTGTCCATTTGTTACCTTGCTTTTTAGCTTTCCCACACACAACCTGGCCTTCAGTTAGCAAAAGTTAGCAAAAGTTCCAGGTCTCAGTCTTGAGGGGGGCTGGACACTCATTTTTACACTGCTGATCACTGGTCCACCGAGGTCTGGGAGGCTCAGCCCTGGTAGTGCTTGGACACCCCCCCCCCCAAGGGACATCAAATCAAGTGCAGTTCGGGTGACACCAGACCATGGGCTGGTCCTGGATATCTCCTGCCCCCACCGGACACTAGGAGATCAGCTCTTCATAAAACAGTTGTGCACACGTGACCTGCTGGTGCCAGTCACCTTCAGCGAAATCCCGCCCGTTCAGAACAGCTCTGGTCTTCAGGCTGCGTTTCTTCTGAGCAGCACTTTGGAGGAGTTGGGGGACTGGTGGGGGGATGGTAGCTGCAGTTCACTGTTATCACCCATTGCAGGGGACCCTTCAACTTTCTTGCTACAGCTAGACCCAAAATGAAAGGACTGATTTTTTAAAAGAAGGTAGCTCAAAGTGAGTTGTGTACCTGCAACACAAGCAGCCTGCTCGAGATGCCAGTTGTAGTGCCAGCATCGGGCTCTTGGTAGGTCCTTCACTTGTTCTAGCCACTATGTAGACACACTGGGTGGGCCAGGGCCAGGGCCAGGACCAGGGCCAGAGTCGGAGCCAGGGCCAGAGCCAGAGCCAGAGCAGGACCGGGAGGCAGACTATCTCACCCATCCCCAGGAATCTTCATGCTCTTTCTCTGAACTCTCTCTAATGCACTCCCTTAACAAGCTCTTTCCCCTGGGGTCACGCTGCCCTTTCATCCTTTCTTCCCAGGCCCAGGTGAACCCACTCACACATGTGCACACCCGCTGGGCCAGACACGTCCACTCACCATGACAGGTGCTGGTCGTAGAGGCTAATGAAGGAAAAAACCTGACCAACTCATCCTACAGAGCCTTCCATGTTTCTGTGTCAGTGGTTGCATTACTCAACATCTATAAACAAGACTATTTGCTCCAAAATATACTGATATCAGCATTTCTTTCGGTAAGACCTGCACTAGATGCTTTCCTGCCTTTGGGGGAAGTGTAGGGCATCCACAGAGACCCAATACACACGGATGATGCTGAAGAAAATTCCTACCCAGTCACTGTTTTCAGCAAGTTTATTGCCAGTCTGGGTCACAAACACCTGTCATTGAAACTTGAGAAAAGGGGTAAGAAAGCTCTAGTCTCGCTGGGCACGGTGGCTCGTGCTTGTACACTTCAGCCTATGAAGTGGCCGGGGCTAGGGATCGCGGTTCGAGTCCCGCCTGGGGCCGGTAGCAAGACCTAGTTCCAAAAAAAAAAAAAAAAAAAAATTAGCTGGGCGTGGTGGCGCGCGCCTGTCAGCCCAGCTACCTGGGAAGCTGAGGCTGGGGATGGCTTGAGTCTGTGGTACCCCGGGCAACAAGAGCCTGCGGTTCCACAGGCAAAAATAGCAAGACCTAGTCTAAAAAAAAGAAGAAAGCTCTAGTCTCGATTTTGATTTAATTAAAATATCTCAAGAAAATGGTTTTGGAAAAGTGGACATTGTAAATGGACTTGTTTTGGATGCCATGCACATTCTCCAGCAAAAAAACAGGCCATTCTGGGCTTGCTCTTCTTTGTTCAACCGTCACGGGACCTGTAGAATCTAGAGAGCCTGAGGGAGGCATGGCGACAATGAGAGGAGGGTTTAGCTCTCATTTCTGGTCCCGGAGACACAACACGCAGTCTGCGATTCCATAGTCCTTTCTCATCTGGCTGCAGATTTAACATCATCCTCAACTTACTCTGGAAATGCCTCATCTCAGAAATGATCTGATCAATACATGTAATAGATGATGACAATTCCAAAGCACAGGAACCTAAGATGGGAGTCCTCAGATAGCAACCTCTTGCTTGGCGGTGGGAACCAAGCCTGCCAGATGTTGGCAGTTCCCTGGGTGAAGGGAGCCCTCATTCACCTATCCCTTGGGTCTGCTGTGCCAACTCCCACTCAGGGAGGCACCAGGCTTATAAGTATTCAGGGCTCCAGCTCAAAGAGCAATTTTCCACTCCAGTTTGAGCCCTTCCCTGGCATCCGAGGTAAAAGTAGTGAAACCTGTTTGGATCAGAAAACACACTTTACAAGGAGAGACTAAACTGGCTTCAGGATCTAGGATCTCCTCAAAGAGCAATGTACCTCTCACAGATACTCTCTGAGTAGAGTGAGGAACTGGCTCATGTCTGGGGCCCCTGAAGACCATTCTCCAAGTCCAAGTTCAAATCCAATTCACTCAGCTGAGCTCGCCTTGGTTCGCTATGCCCCAGGTGCCAGGGGACAGCAGCATTTCCGGGCCAGCCATGACCTGGCACTTGTGACAAATGAGCCTCGTTTGACTTGCAGTAACTCTCTTAGATGGTGATGGACTAAAAGCATGTTTCACAAGATGGATCATTCAGGGCATCTTACATGTGCACTTCAGGAGTATTCAGGTCCACCATGGTGTGCAACCCCTGTGCCCATCCATCATCCCAGGCGGACACCCCATGCCCCATATCAACGACTCCCTCTTGCCCCAGCCCCTGATAACCACCAGCTCACTTTTGCCTGCACCATTGATGGATGATGCCAGCTTCCTCACAGCGAGAGGAGCCACAGCGCTTGTCCTTTGTATCTGCCTTAACATTTGACTTCTGAAGGACTGGATTTGATCCTCAAAGTGTGGGCTGTGGCCCATATTGGTATCCCCTGCAACGTGATAGAAAGGCAGAATGTTCAGAGCCGCTGAATGAGAATTGTTTCTCAAGCTGCCCTGATAACTCCTGTGTGATCTGGTACAAAGACTGCTCTTTGTCATGATGGGGCTGTTTATTTCATTCCTAAACCAGTGTCCTAAGGGCCTGAAGAGAAACAGGCTCTCGGGCTTAGGGTGGAATGAAAAGAGCTGCACCGGTAATTCTGCTTAAATGAGGCTCCCTACCGTCCACACGATGTATCGATACATTAGCATTGCTGGGTGGAGCGTTCACGGTGAAGGCGACTAGCTTGTGTCTTGCAGATATTACCAACGTCCATGGCTTCTGCTCACAAGGTTCCACTGCCCTGTTCTCCATGTGACATCCAGAAAAGTCTACAGACACTGGCAAATGTGCTTGGGGGGCCAAGTTTCACCCCATATAGTTGTTAACTTAAAAGGAAAAGAAAGGGGTCCTTGCGTGGATATTTAACTTTCTCCTAAGGCTCATTCTGTCGGTTGGGACTTTGATTTTCTGCAGTTTTATTTATTTATTTGTTTGTTTGTTTGTTTGTTTATTTATTTATTTATTTATTTTTGGGTACTAGGTCTCACTATTTTTGCCTGTGGAACCACAGGCTCTCGTTGCCCTGGGTATCCCAGACTCAAGCAATCCCCAGCCTCAGCTTCCCAGGTAGCTGGGATGACAGGCACGCACCACCATGCCCAGCTATTTTTTTGGAACTAGGTCTCGCTACGGGTCCCAGGCTGGACTCGAACCATGATCCCTAGCCCCGGCCGCTTCATAGGCTGAAGTTTTTTGCAGTTTTATATAAGGCTGCAATGAACATACTCTTTGTGGACATGAGTGAGCACAAATGCAAGGTCAAAGGTCTACACATGAAATCGCATGGCCATAGCATGTGTAGTCAGTGCTTGTGTGCAAGTAACCTCTAAAGATTGAAATCATGGTGTCTTGACTGCTTTGTTAAAATCACCTCATGTTGCCCCCAGCCCCCAGCAGAAGGGGGACCTGGATGGCACAGGTGAGACCATCCGGGTTCCGCCCCCACACAGTGAGGTAACAGCATGGGCAGGGGTTGGGACGGGGGGAAATGCCCCTTTCATTTTACTCTCCAGCCAATCTTCAGGAGGAGGAAGAACACATATAACACAAACCCCATCACAGAATGGATCTGGAAGGCCCAAGACCGCATTTCGGAGCTGTCTAAGAAGCAAGGTGCCCCTCCCCACACCACGGGAGAGGAAGGCCAAAGACTCGGGGCATCAGCCCCACAACAAAGCTGCAAACTGAGGCCGAGGAGAGGATCTACAATGGCCAATCACAATCGCCTGTATCCACAGAGAAACTTTCTTTTTTTGAAACTGGGTCTCGCTATTTTTACCTGTGGAACTGCAGGCTCACATTGCCGGGGGTACCACACACAGACTCAAGCAATCCCCAGCCTCAGCTTCCCAGGTAGCTGGGATTACAGGCACGTGCCACCACGCCCAGCTATTTTTTTGGAATTAGGTCTCACTACGTGCCCCCGGCGGAACTCGAACCGCGA
>PVHY01015171.1:0-19213 GCA_004024945.1 Uropsilus gracilis
TCCATCCATCCATCCATCCATCCATCCATCCATCCATCCATCCATCCATCCATCCATCCATCCATCCATCCATCCATCCTCTCTTCCTCCCTCCAGCCATCCCTCCAGGCATCCCTCCCTCCCCCTTCCCTCTCCATCCCTCCCTCTTTCCCCACCCCTTCCTCCCTCCCTCCACCACCCCTCACTCTCTTCCTCCCTCCACCCTCACTCTCTTCCTCCCTCCATCCATGCCTCTATCCAATTGTTCACTCATACATTTTTTTCAACAATTTGTGGGTTTTTTGTTCATTCACCTGTTTGTTCGATCATTTGCTTGTTTGTTCATTCAGTCAAACCAGCACATAGCAACTACGCGCTCAGTCCATGCCAGGCTGCATGGGGGACTGGACTGGAGCTTTAGACCAGGGACATGGACCCTGCCTCCTTCCTGCGATCCAGCCAGGTGAGGCAGCTGGTCCTCTGTTGCTCCAGGGGCTTTTCTGTCCCGTTCCGCTCAGCCGGGGCCAAGGGACACATGGCCCCTTTGTGCCTTGGGGTCCATGTTCAGAGCTCTGGTCCTGCCCGGGGGGGGGGTCCCCTGGGGTGGAGGGCATTCAGGGCTCAGCGAGGCATTGGAGTGCCCACTCTACAGGGGCTCTGCTGTCCAGGCTACCATTGGGGGCCCTCTGGGCACAAGCAGTGGGGGATCCCCCAAATCTCACAGTCTCTGCTTGGGCTCCAGGGCGAGCACAGGCCTGCCCACTCTGTACTGGCCTGGGGACCCTGTAGGTGCTGGGCCTGGAGTGGAGCCTGGGAGTGAGGTCCGGCCCAGGCACGATACAGCGATGTCACAGTGTGCGGGGAGGGGGTGCGACTGACTGTCCCTGCCAGCGCCCAGGAGGCGCTTGCTCGAGGACACACAAGGATATGCTTCGTTGACCTTTCGCTGGGCCTTGCACTGAGCCCAGCTGCCTCCAGCTGCGCTCGCCGTGGGCCGGTGGGGTGACCACGCCAGAGCTGCACGGGGCTCTGGCTCTTGCTCCCATCCGCCGCCGAGGGACTTGGGGTCCGTGGACTCCGATCAGGCTGGGGCTTGTGATGAGCCCGGTGCATTGTGGGCCCTGGCTGGGGTCTTCTCTGGACCCCGCTGAGGTCATCTCTGGGCCACGAGCAAGTCCTTTCTGAGTTTGTCAGGAGGCAGCGGAGGGTCGCGGTGCAGGCTGGGGGGCCGCAGGGTCAGGAGACGACTGTGCAGTGGGCATGTCCCAGGGTGGACACGCCCACGTCTCTCGGGGCCCTGGGAGCCCGGCTCTGCTGGGGGAGGGGCCGCAGCCCCGGAGTGGGCGCAGGGGTGGGGGGTGGGGAGCCGTGCTGGGCTCCCCTGCTGTGATTTATGGGGGAGCCGGTAATGAAGCCGGCTGGCAGTAAATAATCAGACATGAAAATCTTACCATTTAATTAACCAAAAATAAATGACCACGGGCCCTGGGAAGAAGGGAGTCCCGGCCACCCCGCGTCGGCGGCGGGGTGCAGTGCAGCAGCTCCCGTTCTCAGCACTCACGCGCTGGCCGGGCAGCTCTTCTGCCAGCGGGCACCGCCCTGACGGTGGTCTTGTGGTCTTGTCCCGTCGTCGTCGTCGTGGTGTCCCACCCCCCCCCCCCCCCCCCCCCCCGAGGAGGCAGAAGCCGGGGGCGAGGAGCGGAGCGCAGCCGAGAGCCCCTGGGCTTAGCGAGTGACAGGGGCCTTGACCCGGTGGCCCCTGCTCACCCCTCCTGCCCTCGGTCTCTGGCCACCCGCCCCCTGGACGCTCCCGGGCTGCCCGAGGATCCCCAGATGATGCAGGTCTCAGGACAAGGGTGGTGCTGGACACGGGCCTCCCGGTGGCTCCTCGCTCCGAGGGGTCAGGATTCCCTTGGCTCCAGGAAGACACGGACCCGTGTCGCCGAACAACTGTCCCCACCGTGGCTAACGCTTCTGGGGGACCCGCAGGGTCACAGGTCACCGAGCGGACAGCCCTGGACACAGGCGGCAGAGCCCCCTCAGCTGCCCGCGACTCTGCGAGAGGCCCAGCTTCTCGGCTTTCCTTGTGGTCCAGGCCTTGGCCGCTTTCGCCTGAGGCGCACAGTCTGGGCCCGGGCACATCCCCGGAAGTGCCTAGAGAAGGGGTGGGAGGGGCGCGGCGGGGAGGGCCCCCCGGGAGGGCCCCCCCACCCCCCAGCTGCCTCCTTATCTCCAGTTGTTGTTGCAGCTTTTCTCTTTGTTTTAAAAAAAGCCTTTAAGCTTTCTTGAGGGGCCCCTTAGTTTGCAGCTCGCTGGCACGTTGGCGTCGTCACAGCTCCTGTGCGACATACTCCAAACGGTGATCGCATGCTTTCCAGCCACTCTCCAGAGCAGGCATTCTTATCTCCGTTTCTAAGGCCCAGAGAGGGCCAGTGACTGCCCCAAGGACACACAGCGCCTACGAGGCCTGGCTGGGACGGAAGCCATGAACCCAAAGCCACGCTCTTTGCCAGTTCTCTTCCCGGCACCCCTGTCCGTGAGTGGGGAGGGACAGGACAGACGCACAGGCCTCCCTTGGATCACAGGCAATGGACGATTCCTGCAGGTCCGGGAAAACCGGGAGGAAGAGGGACTAGAAGGAGAAGATGGCGGCCTGTGGGGCCTGCCCTCTGGCTTTGGGGGGGGCATCGGTGGGGGGCGGGGGAGCATTGGTGACTGAGAACACACCAGTTTGCCTGGGTCAGGCAAACTGTGCTTGCGTGGGTGGGTGCCCTGAGACGGCCTTGGGCAGCTTCCCGACCTTGGGGGAGGTGAGGATAACCGTGGGCTCATCCCCAGGCTTGTGAGGGGACTGTACATGTTTGTGCTCAGTGGAATGTGCTGGGTATACAGTAAGTGCTCAATAAATGCCTGTGCTGGGTATACAGCAAGTGCTCAATAAATGCCAGTCACTTTTATTTCTCTTAGTGACTTAGCTTAAAATTCATATTGAATCCAGATTCCATTTGGAATTTGTTTTTTGTTTTTTTTTGTTTTTTTTTTGAGATTAGGTCTAGCTATGTTGCCCGGGAAACTGCAGACTCATATTACCCAGGGTACCACAGGCTAAAGCGATCCCCAGCTTCAGCCTCCCAGGTAGCTGGAATTATAGGCACATACCACCACGCCCAGCTATTTTTTGAGACTGGGTCTCGCTATGTTGCCCTGGGAGGGTCTCGAACCCACGGACTCAAGCCATTCCTAGTCTTGGCCTCCCTTCCTAGGCTGGGATTAAAGATGTGCACCACCAGGCCCGGCCTTCCTTCTGGAATTGTGTAGGAATCGGAGATAACCTACTCCAAATGCCTATTAGATCATCTTGTACGCGCTGGGCACGTCATACATTTAGAGAGATTTCTTTTCACAGAACATTTTTACGTGCGTAGACACTCTGATGAAGAGTCCAGAAAAGAAAAAAAATACCAAAATACCAAGGGTGCCTTTTGTTCCAGGGGGGCTAGAAATGCAGGTGGCATTTTTTGCCTTTGTGCTTGTCTGTGTTCTCTGTCTCTCCAGCCACGAGAAGATGTGATTTTTGTACCTGGAAGGCAAAGATTTTAAAAAGAAACAGAAATGGCAGAAACTACCATGGCCAGGCCAGCTGGGCTCCCCCACTTCCTCCCCAGCCCCCCACCTCCCCCCAGCTGTCAAACCCAACGGAATGTTTTATTTCCTGGCCCAGAGAGCTGGGACCACGGCCTCCTGGAGCCCTGGGTCTGAAAACTTGGGGCTTAGAAATCCCCTCTCAGACTCTTGCTGTGGGGACCCCCGAGGGATATCCGGGCCAGGTTGGGGGGGGGGCCACTCCTGACACTTCCTTAAAGTTGAGGATGCCCCCAGGCTGCCAAGCCTCCAGCACAGCTGGGTCTTTTCCCTGCTCCCCTCACAGCCCTGCCACTCCCGGCCAATTGGCATACGGAACGTGGAGACAATAGGAGCTGAGTGTAACCACTGTTTACAGAAAAAAAATGGTGCAAGATTTATTTATTGGAAGGTGACTGAGGAATATGAATTCTACACTCCATTTAAAATGCTTTTTATTTCTCTCAGCCTTGGGGCTCAGAGTACATCTAATTTCACCCACAGCTATAATTCTCCACCAAACAGTTCCTGCTGCTCCTCTGGGGTCCCCAGGAACCGCGTTAGTTTATGTCTGCCTCTGATGAGGCGCAGGCAGGGCAGTGCCGGCTACGTGCCAGTGCGCATGGCGCCCTCCCACCCCCGCCCCGGCTGGGTGCCGGCTGGGTGCGCGCCCAGGGGCCCCGGCCCAGCCCGGGTGGGCGTGCGGTGCCCGTGGTACCAGGCTCCAGGCCTTGGACAGCCCGGACGCGAGCGGGCGAGGGGCCCATCGCTCATGCTGGACGTGTTGATTGCTCCAACCTCAGAGCTAACAAACAATTAGTTTGTTAGTATATTTATCCCGTGAACATTGGAGCCTGTGATTACAAATCCAATAGCTGGATGGTGGCAGCATTTGGAGATAAATCTGTGCTCCAGGCCCGACCGTGGGGGCGGGGAGGGGGGGGCATCCGCTGGGGGAGGGGGAGATACCTCAGCGGCCTGGCCTGCCTGCCCCAGCGGCCTGGCCTGCCCACCCCAGCGGCTGGCTTTCCATCTGTGTGTCGACCTGTCTGTCTGCCGGCCTGTTTGTCCGGCTGTGCCTCCGTCGGCTTGACTGTCTGCCTGTCTCTGCCAACTCGCCTGCCCGCCCACCCTCTGCCTGCCCCTCCACACCAGCTCTGGGCTGCAGAGGGTGGTGGTGACCCCCAGGCCCTCTGGTCACTCATATCACCGTGACACGCTCCTCTGGGGTCCTTGTGGAGACACAGGGGTGGACAGGAGAGAGCCACGGGCTCTGGAGAGGGGGCAGCCTGTGGGCACCCAGCAGCCCCTGGCCCTGGCTCTCCTGCAGGAGGACAAGGTCCAGGCCCTCTCTGGACTGTCCGCCCCATCTTCCTCCCATCCCTCTCTTCACCTGCAGATCCTGACCCACTGCCCTCAAGCCCTAGCTGCAGCCTGGCGGAAGCAGTGGCTCCTCTGAGGGGAGCAGGTGCTACTCTGGTCATGCCTGCTTCCACCGACCAGCCCTGGTGTGACCCCTGGTGTGATCCCTGACCAGCCCTGGGGTGACCGCACACCTCATCCTTGGGGTTTTTCGAGCCCCCCTTGTGTCACCTCCGCAGGCTGCCTCCGTCCGCTCTGACGGCCCGCTGGCCTCCATTCCGGCTCCGTCCCGTTCCTCTCCCTCTCCTGGCTTCTGCGCAGTTCCTCTGTCCTGGAGGCCGCTCTCTTGCCCTCCTCTCTGCCTTCTCTCCTCACTCTTCCTGCAGGAACTGCTCGCTCCTCCTCCCTCCCATGTCATGGCTGCCATGCCTCCATCAATCCACTCGCCCATCTGTCATGCGTCCTTCCTCCCATCTCTCCATCAGGCCACCCCCTCCTGCCCGTGGCACCCACCCGCCTATCTCTCCACCAGTCTGTCCACCTCCCTCCTGCCTCGTAGCAATTGCTACATGTTTGCCTCTGACCCAGAGCTGTCCCATGACCCTGGATTACCAGACTCTTCCTCTCCCTGTACCCCTGGAACAGGGCCCCACCAGCACTGGTCACCATGCCAGTGGTTAGGCATCCTGGTGAGCCCCCTCTTTCACCTCAGCCAGGGGGTCACCCAAGCCCATCACGTTCTTCTCCAAATACCACTCACGCCTGCCGTCTCCATTCCTCCTGTCCCCACGCTGGGCCCAGCCAGTAGCCTCTCTTACTGGCTTGTCTATAGTGGCCTCCCTGCTGTCCCCACAGCCTCAGCGCAAACCCTGCAACTTCCATTTTCATCCTGATGTTTGTGAACCTTGGATGGCCATGGAACCTATAAAACGGGAACCATGGTTTCCGTTACGGGGATGTGGGTAGAACTAGTGCAAGTTCAGTGTCCAGCGTTCACTAGGTGAGTCTAGTACCGTGCCAGGCAATCTACCCAGTGGGCTCAGCTTGTCATAGCTCTGTGAAGTAGGTGCTGTTGTCCCTCATGTTGCAGATATTAAAATCAAGCCTCAGAGAGTGAAACCCTCTAGGTGAGGTTGGAGATCTGCAAGGGGGGGCTGGGGTTCAGAGTGAGTGTGCTTGACTTTCAAAGTCCACTCTCCATGACCGACTGTCGTAGCAGCAGATAGGCCTGTGACCATCTGTTCTCTGAGGCCCAGGCTATCTGAGGGCTCTGCAGGGCAACCTGGGCTTGTGAGGAGGAATTTTAGGCCCTGACCTCTGCTCAAACTCCTATCAGCCAAAGTCTTTTTTTTAGACATACCATAATATTCGTGCTGTAATATTCAGTCCTTAAAGCTGTCCACTCAGTAGTTATTAGTATAATCAAAGCTTAGACAAACATTATCACCTTCTATTTCCATTTTAATCATTCCCCAAAGAAACTTCCTGTACTTATCAAGCTCTCACTCCCCAGTCTCTCTCCCCTCTGTCTCTGGCAACTGCTCACCCATTCACATGTGTTGAATCCATTCACAGGTTCAGGGGTCTCTATGGATTTGCCTCATTTGCACATTTCATGTAAATGGAATCACATGACCGGTAGGTGTTGGTATTATTTGTTTTTTTCCTACACTTAATGGGGGTGTTTCTGAGGTTCACCCATGTTGTAGTGTTAGTATGGCATTCCTTTTTCACCACCAAGTAATATTCCACCACCTTTTGTGTATCCATTCCTCGATTGATGGATGTTTGGGTTGTTTGCACTTTCTTTGTCTACCATGACAAAGCTTGTTTGGCATCAGTCATCAATTCACTTGTAATTCTTTTCTGTCATCTTTAAGATTGTTGAAGGCAAGGACCTTGTCTGGATAGCCTGCATGGGCTCGTGGTAGGTAAAATGAATGGAAATTTGTGATTCTTGTTTGCTGTAGACACAAGTCTGGTGTTGCAGTCTGATATTTTTTGAGATTAGAGTTTGTTCCACCTCCAGAGTTTGTCTTCGCCTCCATGAAGATTTATGCATAAGGTTCTGGAAAGGCTCCGCCTATCTTGAGGTGGGTTATGACCTACATAGGAATCTCTGGATCCTGAACCTATGGGGTAATTTCTGAGCTTATACACTGTAGTGTGGAGACTCCAGCCAAATCTTTCTTTGTGAGTCAAAAGCAGTATGGCTGGGCCCTTATCCCCCCCTTCCTCCTCCTTCCCATAGACCTGCCTTAACCTTAGAAACCAGCTTCCATTTGTCCCTACAGAGGTCAGGGTGGAAACAGCTTTGATGTCCCAGAGGAATGATATTGATCACTGCCACTTATGGGGTGCTCAGTGCTTTCCACAGGGGTTCTCGCTGAAGAATCGGTGTTGGCAGCTCCACTCTGGGAAGCCTGGCCAGCATTAGCTGTTCCGTGACTGTGGGGTGTCAGATCAGCCTGTGATTCAGGGAGGTGTGAGATGATGATGCCCCGCTGAAGGGCACTCCAGCCTTGAAAAGGCGACTCGGCTAGTCCCCCGGGGTAACTGCACCTCCACATCGAGGGGCTGGCCTGAAAGCCATCAGCACCATGGACAGTAGCAGGGCCGTCCCTCTGTGGGGAGCGCGAGGTCCTGTCACTGAAAACAAGTGTGACAATCTCTGTGTCTGAACAAATACCGCTGAAGGTGAACCAACTGTCCCAGTTGGGAGGCAGAGAATGAAGAAGTCGGGACATCAACCTCGGAGTTATTCACTTATTTATTCATTCATTCAGCTTCATTCAGCAGACGTTCAGTGTCTCTGCTTTGCCTCGTCTGAGCCACAGAGAAGGACCCATAAATCACCAAGACAGAATCGTGGTTTATAGTCTAGACATACATGCAAGTATTGCTTCTCTGCCTCTAGCTGTGTGAACTTGGTTGGGTCAATAGCTTCCCTAGTATCAGGATTTTCACCTGCAAACCAGAGAGGATAGTAGCTCCTGTCTCATTAGGTTGCTGGAAAACTAATTGGGATATATATACATATATACATACATATATATACATACACATATATACATATATACACACATACATACATATATACATACATACATACATACATACATACATATATATATATATATATGGCTCAGCCCAGGTCCTGGCAACACCATGTCCATGTCCAGTTAGTGTGTCCAGTTAGTGCTTGTTTGTAACATTTCTCAGTACATCAAGGACCCCTGCATGGGCTCGTGGTAGGTAAAATGGGAATGGAGTGTGTGCGCATGCGTGTGTGCAGATATGCTAGCGATTGACTTCGGCCAGGTGATGAGGACTCCTTCAATCCTGCAGACTCCAAGGACCTCAAGCCAGGCAGAATAAGAGACCAACTGGAGGAAAGATGACATCGTGGATGACTGCCCCAGTCTTCAGAGAATTCCCCTCCATGCTAAGAGAAAATCCAGGGAAATCCAGTTTCCACCCTTCTCGGAAGACACTGATATAAAACAATAGCAGCGGTAGCCATTCCTTACGGCCACACTCATCCTTTCCCTTACCTTTACGTCTGGCTGTGAGACAGGAGTTTCGGCTTCAAGTGCGCAGGCGAGGGAACAGAGGCCCGGAGAGGTTAAGCCGCCTCCCCAAGTTCACAAAGCTTGTAAGTGGGCAGAGGTGCTTTTAGACTTGGGCGACCTGCCTCCGGAGCTTGTCGCTCAGTGTGCCTTGATGGCTCTGCTCAGAGCTAACCTGAGAGAACATCCTGCTGACAGTTTATCAGCAACAGGACCTGGGGCAGGTCTGCGGCCGGACCCAGCGGGGCGAGGACACTGCTCTCTTCTTCCTCTAGGGGGAGCCAAGGAGAGGAGGGACCTTGTCAACTCTTCCGCTTTCCTTAGAACTTGTCTGGGTGTAAATGAGAGTTAACAAGGTGTGAAAGAGGAGGCTTCTTCACCTGCCCAGGGACTATGCGATGCGTCTCCTGCCGGTGTCTGTGGGCTGGTGGACACTGGCAGGGCTGAGAACTGCTTCAGTCTTCCTCCCTCGTCTGTCCCCACTGGCCACTTGGTCTCCAGGCTGCCTCCCTGCTGACGTGGGAACAGGCCGGTTGGGCTTCCTGTGGCTGGGGACCCCCAGGCGGGCACCGTGTCCATCATGGAGGTGCCTGACCTTCTCACTCCTGCACTCACGAGTCTTGGGGGTGCCAACGTCGGTGGGGTGTGATACTGACATCGGTCCAGAAGCCACCCCCTCTTCACCCCTTCACCCCACTGGGCTCCCAACCCCCCCCCCATAGAAAAGTTGTTTCTTTGAAACGCTTCCAGCACCTGGCTTAATAGACCTTCCTGTGAGCATATTCCCAGTTCCGCACTGCTCCCCAGTGACTGGGGACCTTTTGTCAAGCACATATGAAATTAAGTGAAATAAAAATCATATTAAAAATTATTACCATCTAACAGCCATTAGTCTGCACACTGCTGTCAGCCTGTGATGAATTCCTCACTTACTTCAATGAATGTTCTAACGACAGTGATAAAATCACTCAGAAAAAATAGAATCAACCGTTAACCCTCTCCCCATCGACACTTGTTTTCCTTGGAGAAAAATACAATCAGGGATGAGGGTGGAAGGACTTGGGCCAGCGACGACTTTCCAGACTGACAAACGAAGCAGGTGCTGGGTGCTGAGTTTGGGGAGAGACGTTTGCTTCCGAGTTTAGTATCATTGGTGGTTTCTGAGCTCTGGGCTAAGACTGCTTTGCGCTGAGTTGTTCCCGAGTCAGGTCATGTGGGACCCGGGTCTGTTAGTTTAGACTTTAAACTGGGTTAATTGCTAGAAAGAGGTATTAAGCATCCTCCTCTGATAGGACGGCCCAGGTGAGCTGGAACCGTGGATCTGAGCTGAAGCTATGGCTGAGGGAATGAAGAAATAAGGTAGATTAGAAAGATGCTGGAAAGGTGGGAACCAGGAACTGGCTACTGGGTTTTATGGCAGGAGAGAGAGTGAGGTGTCGTGGGTGTTTATCACACAAGTGGCTACAGGCTAGAGGGCATTAGTCACTCAGACAGGGAGCAGATGGTCCTCACGCATGGACAGGGAGAGCTCGGGGTTGACTTCATTGAGTTTGAGGACCCACTGGACATACCAGGGGCTGTCGAGAAGCTGCCGGGACCCTCGGTCTGTAACCCCAGAGATGGTTTGGGCAGGAGAGATAGGGCATCACTGGCCATGAGAAGGCCAGTGATGCCAGGAAGAAGCCAGGGCATGGGTGTGGGCATGGGTGAGGCCATGCATGAAGAGTGAGCAGCTCCACAGGCAACCAGTCACAGAGGGAGACCTGGGAGGAGAGAGGAGAGGAGGAGGGGAGGAGGCAGGCGGGCTGGGAGGTGGGTCGTCACTGAGATGGGAGAGGGATGGGGTGTCAAGGACCAAGGCGTGAATAACTGTACAGGATAACTGTGAATAACTGTGAATAACTGTACAGGAACATGCTGCTGGCCAGCTAGAGGTCACCACTGGGTTGAGAGGGATGTTGAGTATCCTTCTGCACTTGAGAATAAACTCAAACCAGCATGTGCTGAGGCTAGGTCTGCACTCGCCTGCAGACCCTCTTCCCAAAGAAAAGGTTCAAGGCAAAGCCACTTGCTCTGAGGAGGACATCTGAGACCTTCCCCTCCATGCCTGAGACCAGGCTAATGTGTCTGCTTGCTGTGCCTGTGGGGACAAGATGTGGCGGGTTCCTGGGGTCACCGGGTGACCCCGAGAGATGAAGGTCTATGAAAGGGCCTCGTCCTAGGAACCCCAAAGTCTCCCAGGTCATGCTGGGTCTTCTGGAGGGTGCTCCACGCATGAGGGGAAGAGCTGTGAGGAAGCCAGCTGCACAAGAGAGACTGGACGTCACCTGCATTCGCTGCTCTGGGGCTGCATGGCCCATACATGGTGGTTCGAGTTTATTCCCAAGTTCATTCTCTCAGCACGCTGGAGGCTGGGTGTCACAGCCAGGTGTCGGACTGTGCCCCATCTGAGGGCTCCTGGGAAGATGCTGTCCTTGCCTCTCCAAGCTGCCTGTGGCCGTTGGCTTCCTGGACGTGGCTTGACCCCAGGTTCCGCCTCTTGTCATCACTGGGCATTTAGCTGTCCTCCTTTTGGGAGGCTACCAGTGACATGGGATCCAGGGCCTATCCTAGCCCACTGTATCCTCTTTCAGACTCGATGACCTCTGCAAAGACTCAGGGTCCAAACACGGCTGTGTCCGCTACTACTGGGTGTTAGCCTTTCAGCTTACCTTCTGGAGGCATGTACTCTGACCCACAGAACCTGGCCATGTCCTGCTGAGGATGAGGGGCTGTGGTCAGAGGGAGGGACAGGAAGGCTTGGGAGGCAGGTCAAAGGGGGGGCGACCTTGGGGTGCAGGGGCTGCACCCCCATAGAGGCTGTGTCAGGAATTCAAGGGAGTAGCCATTCCCCTGAGACCATCTCAGCCCATGACCAGGAACTGAGTCCAGGTCATGAGGAACAGTCAGAGTTGTCAGCCCCAGGGCTGGGCTAAAGCTGCCCTTTCTGGCTTGGTTGTTACACACGCAGGGTCCCCACCCAAGGTCTTGGCCCAAGTCATTTTAGACTTTGGGGATGATTTGGGGGTACAGTAATTGAGAAACTGTCCCTAGGCCGGAGGCCTCATTCGTCCCTTGCAAATTTCCTTGACTGTGAGAACTGGTATCTGTCTCCAGCTCTGTTTGTGTCTATAGCGTTCAAGGGCCTACAAGAACATAGGACAGGGAGGTCAACTTTTGATGGCCAGAGAATTGGAAAGATTTAGACAGAAGCAAGTGGGGAAGGGAAGACTGGCCACACGCCGGAGGTCGCGGGAAGCCCAGTGCTGTAGCCTGCAGGCAGGAAGGAGCAGAGGGCATTGAGGAGACAGGGTTGGGCCTGTTACTGGGGACAGTAGTTGGGGTTGGGTGAGGTTGCTGAGGAGCCCTGAGTGTGTTGCTCCAGGTCATGGGGACTCTGGTGAGGACTGAGGAGTATGTGGGTGATCTGCAAACCTTGTGCAAAGAGGCACCAAGACCAGCAGGGAGAGAAGCCTATATTTAAGCTGGTCGCTGGGTTCTTCTACCCGTGTGCACAGTTGCAAGCTACTCGAACAATAACGAGATTTATTTACAAACAAGGAGAAACCAAGAGTCGCTGAGGCCACTAGTGACCAGTTAATGTCCAGCGTCTATGTCCTAAAACTCTTCCAAGATGGTGTCTTATCGCCACTTCAGACCCGAAGCAGACATTTTACACGAAGCCCAGTTTCTAGCAGATTCAACTCCCCCTCCTCTGGAAGGCGCAGGTTCCAGTTTCCAGCGGGCTGTCCTCTTGTCCTCAGAGGCACACGGTTCCAAGTTTCCAGCTGACTATCCTCTCATCAGAGGCCCAAATTCCAACTTCCAAGCCGGGACTGAAGCCCTTCCTAGCTGTGCCACATGGTTACAATCTCATGTGCGTGTCCCCCTCCCCGTCCCTTTCCCAGAACCCCCCGAGCTACCAGTGTGGATTGTGCCTGTGAGTGTGTAGATGAGGTGATAGGCTTTTCCTGCCTTCCCATCACTCGCCTCTACAGATGCCACCTGTGGCCTCTGCAAAAAGCCCTTGGGAGGTGGGGGCGTGGGGCATGTGTCCCTGTGGTGGTGAAGCCCTGGGTCCAGAGAGCACAGGGTGTGGAGGTGATCATAAAACAGGGTAACTGCAGGGGGTGTGAGTTAACCTGGCTTTTTTACGCCACTCACCTGTGTGCCCACCACCTGTGGCCTTTGCAGGGGGCATTTGGGGATGGGCACGCACACCTGTAATTGTCAACATCTGGGCCTAAAAAGCATAGGGGTGTGTGTGTGTGTGTGTGTGTGTGTGTGTGTGTTATCACGAGAAAGGCAAAGGTAACACGCCAAAGCAAATGCTGGCACTTTTAAATCCAACTTCTGCTACCGTGCAGCAGTGATGAAGCCAGGCTAAATGCAAGCCAGCCTAGGGTTTATCTACAAGAGAGTAAACAAGCGGAGCCTCTGAGACCGGAAGGTCCCCTATCTTACCACAGCCCTTAAAAACCCATCACCGTCTCTCAGTCCAAAGCTGCATGTGGGCACCTAAGGACCACATGTGCCTGAGAAAGTGGCACTTCCTGCCATCCTCCTGCCATCTCTGCTGGCTTCCAGACAGAGCAGAAGAACAATGCGCTCATCCCTTCAGACAGGCAACACGTGTTTGGTACAAAGTCCAGGTTTCGAGGGAGTCTTCCTCTCCAGGTTGCAGCTTCCGAACTTTCCCAGCAAATGCAGGTCAACTCCTCCAGCAGCCTTTTCCATGTCCGCGGGCGAGCCAGATCCCAGGGGCCCAGTTTTCCAGGCCGCACCCGGACTTGCAAACTCGCAGTCGGCAATTTCCCTCCACTCAGACCATAGCAGCCGCTGGTACCTGGTCCAAGGTCCTAAATCTGAATGCCTCTTCCTCTCTCCTGTCGCCCTCTCAAGCAGTCTCTCTGGTCAGACTTCGTGCACCAGCGCAGAAATGGTGCGGCTCTCATTCAGCACACGTGCACACGTGCACCCCGAGCTTAGAGCAGGGATGAAAGTGGGGCCACACTATTGGCCTGGGGTACAGAAGACGGGAGAGAGCCCAGAGAAAACGCAGAGATTTGGGAGGGGGCTGTCATACCCCGTAGCCTGCCTGCCTCCCAGCCCTCCTGCCCAGCCTGTGCCTGTCTCCTCGCATGCCAGTCTCCTTGCCTGGTCTATCTGGGCACCTGGTTCCCCGAGAGGGCGTTAAGGCCTGTGAAATGCACTGAGGGCACCAGGACCGTCCCCATCTGTCCTCCCAAATCCATAGTGCACGCTTGTACGCCAGTGACCCGCAGGAACTCTGTCGGGGAAGTCTGGTCACACAGGCATGCACAGCCAGGTGACGCGATGCCCTCCTGGTCACGTGCCTGAGGAGCTGATGCATGGTGGCTGCACCAGCAGGGCTGAATAGGGTGAGGGGAGCAGCTCAGGTCGGGCGGTGCAGGTGAACAGTTGGCACCTGAGGGTGAGCCCCTCCTTGCAGTTTGGACCCTGGGCACCTCACTCCCCTCACCCCAGTCCCGGCACTGCCGTGTTCCTCCTGCCTCAGCCTGCCCCTTGGGGATACTGAGTCTCGCACTGAACGTGTGTGGAGACTCCACTAAGATTCCTCCAGGCCAGGGAGTGGGGAGAGCTGCGATCCTCTCCTTTGCAGGGTGAAGGCCCAACGGAGTCCGTTTCTAGCAGAGAAAGCATGGAAGGGGAATTCGTTGGCTGGGGTAAAGGAAAAGTCCTGTGGGCGGATTTGGCCCCAGGCACAGGTGTACCGAGGGGGCTCAGAGGCTGAAATGTCTTGATGACTTGGTTAAGCACCACAGACTCGGAAGTCATTGTCCAGCGTCACATCCGGGTTCTGTGCCCCATGGGCTTGTGGGAAGGGTGACCATCTTCAGCTGGAAGCGCTTCAGTCCCTCTCTGTGTTCGGGGGTCATGGCAGGCTCCTGTGGGGAGTGGTGAGGCCTCCATGAGGCGGTGTCTGTGAGCAGGGCTCATCCTGCCCTCTGTTCTGGACTCAGCGTAGAGGCTGTTGGACAAAGCTGCGACCACGGAGAGCCATGAGTCCCAGGCCCTGTTCCCACTGGCCCCCGCCCTGGGGTGCAGCCTGGGCCGCATCTCAAGCCAGGCTTGGTTCTCATCAGCTCCAAGTAGGCCAGGGGTGGCGGAAGCTTCTGGGTGGTGACATCATGGCCCCAGGCAAATCTCAGCATGTGAAGGTCTTTACGACTTTTGGTACATCTTGAAATTCCTCCTATGATTATTATTTTTTTTTTACTTTATTTTTTTTATTTATTTTTTTTTAATTTAGCAACTTGTTTTATTTATTTATTTTTATTTTATTTTGTTTTTTTGTTTTTTTTTATTCATTTTATTGATTTGTCACAATTGTGAATTAATTGATCCCTTCTCCTCCCTCCATATCCTCCCTCTGTATCCCCCTTCCTCCTCCCTCCATATTTCCCCTCTGTATCCCCCCTTCAGTCACTCCTCCCATTTTTCTGCAAATTGTTGTTTGGTTAAGTTGATGTTTAGTTGTTGGTTGTTTGGCCTGTTGTTCTTTGATTATTATTTTTTTAACTTCGTGTTACAAATTGTGCTTTTCCCCCAAAATATGTTAATTTGCAATTTATTTGTTGTTTTGTACTTCTTTTTTTTTGTTTTATTTTTTGAGCCTAGGTCTCGCTATTTTTGCCCGTGGAGCCGCAGGCTCTTATTGCCCAGGGTACCACAGACTCAAGCCATCCCTAGCCTCAGCTTCCCAGGTCGCTAGGATTACAGGTGTGAGCCTCCATGCCCAGCTGTTTTTGGAACTAGGTCTCGCTACGGGCCCCAGGCGGGACTCGAACCGCGATCCCTAGCCCCGGCCGCTTCATAGGCTGAAGCTTACAGGCACGAGCCACCGTGCTCAGCTTGTTGTTTTGTACTTCTTCAGAGGGAAATTTGCCTCTGGGAAGGAATCAAAATCCAGCCCTGCTGTTCCGAACCCTGGGGTGTGGTTCGGAACCAGTGCTCACTGCTCTGTGCCTCAGTTTCCTCATCTATTCAGCAGGGTTAAGCGGGATCCTTGCCCAGAGGATTTTCAGAGGATCAGATAAACTAAACTATGCACAAGCCAGAGCCACACCAGACTGCCGTGTCTTAGTTCTGTTATTGTCACTGTTGTCACTAAGCGGGAAGCCAGCAGGACTTGCTATGAACGAGGTCACTATGTCACAACTACAACGAAAGTGCAACCCGGCTGTTTGCGGCCAGGCCTGCTGCCTGCAGGGGGCTCCCATCCCCCCCCTTTGTCTCCCAGGGTGGCTGCTTGTGCTGGGGATGTTTGTCATGAGGGCACCAGGGCCTTTCTTCCTCGCCGGGGCAGCATGTACTCCCCTAAAGGTGCGATGGCCTCCCTGCCCACCGGCAGGCCACCCCGGCCCTGCCCCTGGGAGCCCTGTGCCTGCACTCAGGGCTGGGCGAGGAGGACAGATGGCCTCTCCCTCCTGGGCCACTCTCCAGGGCTTGCCGTTTGCCAGCTGCGTGGACTGGGTCGCTTCTTCCACATCTCTGAGCCTTCGGGGATAGGGGCTACCAGGGAGGCAGACCAGGTGCCTCTGAGGCCTCTGGAGCCGGGGTGGGGGCAGGTCCTTGTGTCACCTCCTGGGCATCAGGGAGTCACCCAGGGTGACCTAGTCACGCTGGGGGCAGGCAGGAGAGCAGTGGGAGGGTGACCTTCCAGATGTAGCATGCGGACACCAGAGGGGTGAGCAGCTTCTCGTCCAGCTGCTCTGGGTCCACGTGTGCTTTCAAGGAGGGAGAATGCCTCACCCCGGCAGCAGCCATGAGGCCCTGCTGGCCTCCGTGCTTTGCTGTCATCAGGGGTCTCATGGGTACCCACGGGTGCCCCCTGGCGAGCAGCCGAGGTGACAGAGGTGGCCTGGGTGTGACCACACTCACCGGGTAGAGCAGTGAGATGTGACAGGGGAACCAGGGCTCTGCCCGCCCCTCCCAGCATGTTCTCCCTGCCGATTTGCAGGTGACCCCATGTCAGACTCAGAACCTCAGGGTCTCGGAGTCGCTGTGTACAGAGTGAGGGCCAAGTCACTGGTGACCCTCAGAAGGTTCCAGAAGGGGAACTCAGAGCACAAGGGGAACCTGGGCTTCGGCCCAGGGATCTGCTGTGCACGTCCTGTGCCACTCGGTGTCAGCTCACAGGTGGGTTCTCAGGGCTTGGTCTGGGTGGTCCCTGAGACCTCAGTGTTGGGGGATGTGGCTTCTGCGCCTGCAGGGGAGAGTCGGGCTGATGCTGCACAGGAGGGTGGCATCCCCCTGCGAGGCCCCTCTCAGCGACCTCCTGGGCGGTGCGGGCTGGCCCTGGCTCCGTATCTGCCCGGGGTGACCCTGGCCAAGTGTGGCCTCCTCCCCAAGCTCCCGTCTTTCTCATCTGCGACACGGGGGGCAGTGGCAGCGCCTATGAGAGTGACACCACGGGGGAAGCAGCTGGCTCCTGGCCAGGCTTGGAAAACAGATGGAGAAAATAACGACCATGTTATTGTCGCGTGGTTTCGGGGGGTCCTGGATCCTGGGCCAAGGGAGCGGCAAGACAATGCAAAGGTGGGCAGGCCGGGGCTGGCCAGGGCTCCGGGAGCGGAAGGGTTAAGTCTCCATGGAAACAGGCATGCATTATTTACACGGCCTAATGAATAAAACATTTATGTGGTCGGCTAATAAATTCCCTCACACAAAGCAAAGTAAGCTATGATTTAAATATCGGCCTCCGCTGGCTGGTTGAGTTATGGTGGCCGCTCCGGGGGACCCTCTTGGTTTTACACCTCCATCCACCAGAGGGGGGAGGGGAGGGGGAGCCAGCGGCCCTCCCGAGGACGTGGCTGGTGGGGCCCTTCTCCTGGAGGCCTGACCCCCTGCTGTCCCTGGGGGCTGGGGCAGGTGATGGGTGAAGGTGGGGTTGGTACCTGCCCTGATGGCGCCCTCGTAGGCCTAGTTGGCAAAGGTGGGGGCAGCTGGAGAGGCGGCAGCTTTTTTTGGGGAGATGGGGCCACCCCTCTGGGGAGGGGGAGGGCTGGAGACATGCATTGTGGTAGCCTGAGTGCACATTTGAGGTTTGGTGCCCACCGGGGTCCACCCCAGGGTGCTGGAATCAACATGGTGGGGGGAGAGGGCTAAGATGGGGGGGCGGTGGGAGAATGTGAACCTCGAGCAGCGGTGGGCTGGGGCGGCTAAGATCGGAGTTCAGGGATCCCCTGCCCCGTGGCCGCCCCCATCCTGGCCCCTGTCCTCGTCATGTCTAGCGTTCATTTTCCTGTGTCCGCCTCTCTGCTTCTCGCTCCTGCTGTTTCTCTGCATCCTTTCTTCTTTCTCCGTCTCTGCGCCTCTCTGCCTTTCTCAGTCTTTGGTCTTTGTATTTTCTATTTCTCTCTCCCTGTCTCCCCTTTTCCTCGGGGTCTCAGGGGTGGGACGCTCATCCGAGGGACACTCTCTGGAGGTCGCAGTGACCCTCGCCCAGTGGACTCTGGTCCTACTGCAGCAGGACTGAGGGGTGCCATGTGGCCCCCATGACCGGAACCCTGCTCAGTCTGTCCTTGTGGAGAGAAGGAGACATGGCCGGTGTCTGGGGAGGTGAAGAGAGAGGTCGATGTGTGCAAGGCGTCCTGCCTCCTGGACGAGGTCCTCCTGGCCATCTCCTGGGGACAGCCCCTCCCCTCGCCACCCTCGGAGCTCCAGCTCCTGCTGCCACCCGGGCCCGGACAGTCCCTCAGGGCTGGCCAGGCCGTGCCCCTGTTCTGGCGCCTCGCTGATCACCGCAGACGTGCTGTGTGACATGACGGCGGTTTTGTGCGTGCCCGGATCCGTGGGCCATGCACTCTTGCAGGCCAGCCTGGTGGGCCCCATACCCTGAGGCCTCAGGTCCCCACCCCCACCCCCATGGCACCTACAGGGGCTGAACTGTCCAGGTGGGTGCTGTACTCCGGGCACCTGGTTGGGCTGGCAAGGGTGGAGGGCATCTCCTTGGGCTTCCACAGAACATGGCGGTCTCAGGGTGGATGCTCAGCTCCTCCTGGGACTGGTTTCCCAGATGTGCCTTCCGTTCTCTGGTCCTCTCAAAGGTGAGGTCTGGGACCGGCCAGCATCACTTCAGCCACTGGCCAGCCTGGATGCAAAAAGGGCTGGACTCCGCCTCTCGATGGGAGAATGGTGGGGTGTTCCGCGTGGAGGGGCTGGTGACGGCATGCTGGGGCCACACGCACCCCGTGTCTCCACAGGGAAATCCTCTCCCCTGTGTGAGCTTCAGCCCAGACACCTGGGTGTCCAGTCTGTGCTGACCTGCCTTTGGGGATGTCAGAGCCACCTCGATGTGATGTCCCTCCATCTGCCCCCTCTACCCCCCTCTATTTCCCCCATGCCCCCCTCCACCTCAAAACTCGAAAGCTGCACCCCTCTCCCAAAGCTGCCAGCATCTGCCACAGCCAAGGATGCTGTGCCCCAAATGGGGCCTCACCCTGGAGACCTGGGCAGGACAGGGAGGAGACGTGAGGTGGGAGCCTAGCTGCACAGGGGAGGTGCCGAGGCTGGAACCCCCAGGGGACGTTGCTGCTCTTGGGATCCCTCTGGGGGTTCCTGTGGAGGAAGGCAGGGTCATAGGGGTCAGGATTCCA
>PVHY01015171.1:19313-36720 GCA_004024945.1 Uropsilus gracilis
AGCAGGGACCAGGGACCTCCATTTGTCTGCTTTTTGTTGTTGAAGAAACCCAGCTGGTGAGAGCTGAAGTGATTTTCTTTCTTTCTTTTTTTAATTTAATTTTTTAGTGTGTGTGTGTGTGTGTGTGTGTATTACATTATTGTGTACCCGGGATTTTCCCATTTCCCTAGCACCTGTTAACCATCCCACTCTTTTGTGCCCTCTGCCTCCCCCGCCTTCTTCCCTTTCCTCCTCTCTCGCTCCATCATTCAGCCCTGTTGGTTGTTTCTGATTTTTCTTATTTGTTTGTTTTCCCTTATCTCTTTCATATAAGTGAAACATCCTATATTTTATTTTTCTTTTTGGCTTATTTATGCTAATATGAATCCTTCTACCTTTCATGTTACTGCAAATGACATGTGTTTGTCCTCCTTGATTGATGCATAGTATTCCATTATGTACACATACCACATTTTTCTCAGCCGTTCATTGGTTTTGGGCATTTGGGTTGTTTCTGTATCTTGGCAATTGTAAACAGCTTCAATAAACATGCATGTACAGGTGTCCTTTGGAATTAGTGTTTTCGTGTCCTCTGGGTAGATTCCCAGTAGTGGGATCGCTGGCTCTAATGGTAAGTCCACTTTCAATTGTTTGAGGGTCCTCCACACAGTCTTCCATGGTGGCTGGACCAGTTTGCACTCCCACCAGCAGTGTAGGAGAGTTCCTTTTTCTCCACATCCGCGCCAACATTTGTTTTTGTCCATTTTTTTAATATGGGCCATTCGTACTGGTGTAATATGGTATCTCAGTGTGGTTTTAATTTGCATTTCCCTGGTTATTAGTGATGTGGCACATTCGTTCATGTGCCTGTTGGTCATCTGTACTTCCTCTTTGGTGAAGAGTCTTTTTAGTTCTTCTCCCCATTTTTTGACTGGGCTTTTGCTGTGATTTTCTTGAAGCTCCAGGATTGGGACTGCTTGACCCCACTCTGACCACTGCACCACGATGTCCAGGTCCTCAGCAGTGGGTGTAGTCGGGGGGGATGACAAGATGGTTATGGAAGGGGCAGTTTGTGTGACTTACTGACCTGCTCTGAGACTGAGGGAGTCATCCCAGCTTTGGGAGGCTCCAAGCAGGTCCGGATCTTGAAGGACTGGTTTTGTATGTGTTTTTACCCTAAAGATGCTGGAGAAAGTAGAAACCAAATTGGGAGAAGAGCTTAAAAGAAACTTCTCTGAAGAGGAAATACAAATGACCAATAGGCATATGAAAAAGTGCTCAGCATCACTAATAAACCAAAACCACAATGAGATACCAACGCACACCAGTAAGAATGGCCCATATCAAAAAAATGGGCAACAACAAATGCTGGCATGGATGTGGAGAGAAAGGAACTCTCTTACATTCTTACGCTGCTGGTGGGAATGCAAACTGGTCCAACCACTATGGAAAGCTGCGTGGAGGACCCTCAAACTACTGAAAATGGAACTATTCAATCCAGCAATCCCACTTCTGGGAATCTACCCATAGGACACCAAAACACTCATTCAAAAGGACACCTGTACTTGGATATTTATGGCAGCACTATTTACAATAGCCAGGATATGGAAACAACCCAAATGCCTCCAAACTGATGAATGGATCATAAAGTTGTGGTATATGTGCAAAATGGAATATTATCCAGCAATCTAAAAAGACAAATTTGATGCAATTGTGATAACATGGATGGGCCTAAAAGGAATCATATGAGCAGAAATAAGCCAGAAAGATAAAGAGACATATAGGATGGTCTCACCTATCTGTGGGATATGAGGAAAACAAACAAACAAAAGGACAAGGAAAATTTAAAACTATCAACAGAATAAAAACATAGAGCAATAGAGGGGGAGGGGGTAAAATTGGGGGAGGGATGGGCACAAGAGATTAAGATGATGGTTCATGGGTGACAAGGTGGTGGGAGAACCTCGGGGTAGACAATGATGTAATATATATATGTGCAATCAATTAAAAATTAAATTAAATTAAATTAAAAAAAGATAGCCATCTCTTGCTACTCCTCCCCCCACTTCCCCCGCTCTCCTGGGGCTCCCAGCAGGGAACCTCTATGAGAAGTCTGGGAGGGCTCTCCAGGAGATGACTGGGCCAGGGATTTGAGAAGTTCAGAGTCTCTCATGCAGAGGCTGGGGCACTGTGCCCTGGATTCAGTGCCAAGGATTTGATGTCACAGATGTGACTGAAGATCCTCCCCAGAAGCCCCATAAAGACAGAAGCTAGTAAGATTCCAACCCTTCAGCCAGAGAATGTCCATGACCAAGGGCACTGGCCATCACCAGCTCTAGGACTAGCTGTACCTGACTTCAAGTGTTGGCCAGCCCACCAGCCACTCAGAAACAGTTTCAGAGAGGCCATACATTGGCCAAGGGAGCACCTTGGAAAATCAATGGCCCTTAGAGACAGAGTCGCAGGTCCCCTGGTGGCAGCAACACCAAGGATTGCAGGCTACATGCTCTTGTGAAAATTCTTGCTGTTCTGGGTGTTTCTGGGCCGGCCACCTTCGTACTTACCTGCTCAGATGGGAAAGAATACTAGGCAAGCCTAGCAACCTGGCCAGTCATAGAGTTTTCAAAATCGGAAGTTATGTGCCTCTAATGTGGCCCAAATGAACTCTAGATTCCATGTCCCTGGAGGAGAGGGGTCACTCCTGCCCAAGCACTCAGAGACCATCTTCCAGGTCTTGGCTGAATGTCGCTGCTTTCCATGAAGTGATGGTGCCAATTAAGATACCTCTTCTGACTTCTTCCCATAGGCTCCAAACATTTCTGAAGTATCTCACATTGAAAAATAACTTGTAGAGCAGTGACACAGGTTGAGAGATGAGCTTTAGATAAAAAGAACACTTTTTATCTATTTAGTCCCCTCTGGCACACTAGAGGGTGGGCAACAGCACGTCTCTCACCTGTAACCCAACTTCTTAACCTCTTTGGAATGTCCCAAGAGACATATGACCTATTAATAATGACTGTTACCCCCACAGGTAAATTCTCCTGTTACCACCCGTCCCCCTGCTGTATGTCACATACACTTGGGAATCAGGTTACTATTTCTTCCTTAGCTCATTGTGATCATTTCTCTGCCAGGGTATAAAAGGGGCTTCATAACTTCATTAAAGTTGGACCTGAACATGCTTCCCAGGATCCCTGTTCTGTGGGCTGGCCCCACAGATCGCTCTCAATCTCTTCTGTCTCATTTCTTCTTCTTTGCCACATGTGATCCTAACAGTAACCAACCCCCCTTTAATTGATCAACTCATGTATTTTTAGTACTAATAAGCGTGGGACTGCAGCAGAGACTAACCCAGGTATGCGCATGTGTTGTGGAAACCCAGGTTCCAATCCTCCTTCTTTCTTCTACTAGCTGTGTGACTTTGGTTAACCTCTTAGAGCCTCGTTTTTCCTCATATTTGAAATAAAAGATAATAGAACTTGTCTTCTAGGGCTAAACTTGCAAGGTATGAGAAGAGACAGAGGTGATGCTAAGCTGGCATATCCCTTGTTTAGCACTTCTTATTTTGGAGATGTAACTATTTTACAGGAATATCAAGCAGCAATCTCTAAAAGTTGAAAGTGATGAAACAAACCTAAAGTGTATCCAGCTTGTGTCACAATCACAGGAGAAACTCTCCCAGTGACTCTAATATACAGGATTTGGCTGTGTTTTTTTGGTATCAAATTAATTTCATAGTCACATTATTGGTGACATGTTGGTTGTGCCATCCTGAGACTGTTGCATTTGTATTGTAAAATAATACAAACGAAGAACATTGCTGTTGTCATTGAGGACTAGGGTTTTGTGTGTGTGTGTGTGTGTGTGTGTGTGGGGAGGACATACAGATGTCAGGTCTATGATGTTAAGTAAAAACCTTTCAGTCTTGAATCTGAGTTGAAAGCATAGAAATTCATGGTATATTTTATCTAGAAACAGTTAAAAAAAGAAAGCATATTGCCAATCTCTGTCCTCCCAACACTAAAAATAGTCAGCACCTCAGAAGCAATGAGCACCCTATCAGTCAGATTATGGTGTCTAAATACCACTCCCCCTAAGAGAAATTGAAGTTTCTTGGTGAAATAAAAGATAATAGGGTAGAAGATATGCAAAATGAACCTGGACCAACTTGTCTTTTCAGAAAGCAAAGGAAGATTAAAAAAAAAAACAGCTTCTAAATGTGTATCAAAAGGGCTCAAAAGTCATTCTGAAAAAGATTCCCATGGTTAATAATGGGGCAATTTGAAAACAAAGACGGATACTAGTTAGAACAGATTGAAAGACATCTCATCATTTAAACCCACGAGATCATAACGATGCTAAAACAAATAAACAAAAACCTACTCTGTGAGATCACTTTTGGAGGATGTGAACTTCATTTTGAAAATTGGTAAATAAAGGGAAAGAATCCAATATTACCTTGCATTAACATGTGAATGCTACTCCGGGTAACCAATTTAATTGATGAAAGGGAGTTTCTCTTTATAGAATTTAACCAATTATTAAATGGAGTGATAGATTAGAATTAGTGATAGATTGCTAATGAAACCATGGACAAAGACAATGAACTTCAATTGCTATACGCATCCCCAAAGAAAATAAAGGATGGAGAGACAGTATATATTTCATGATGGAAAATGAAGTGGTACTGCCAGTATAATCAGATCAAATCTCATCAAGCTTCTGGACCCACTATTAGCGTAAAGGAGAGATGGGGGCATGGAGGAACATGCTGAACGGTTCCATGGGGATGTGGTACCAGTGAATCCAGATTAGTGGGATAGTCTAAGAACAAATGAACTGGTTTATTTATTTATTTATTTAATATTTTTAATTGGTTACATATATTTTTTATATTGTTGTATACCCTAGAGTTCTCCCATATCATCCCTCCCCTGATTTTGTCTTCCCTCCCTCTCTTTCCATGCTGTATACTTTAGTTCTGCTATCAGTTTGTTTGTTTTTTCTTATCCTTTTATTTATTTTTGCAATATCCCACATATAAATGAGACAGGTCAGTATTTATCTTTTTCTTTCAGACTTATTTTGGCTAGCATGATTTCTTCTAGCTCCATCCATGTCGCTGCGAGTGACATGAGTTTATCTTTTTGATTGCTGAACATTATTCCATTGTGTAATATGCCACAACTTTTTGACCCATTCATCTGTTTTGAGGCATTTGGGTTGTTTCATATCCAGGCTATTGTAAATAGTGCTGCAATAAACATCAGTGTTCAGGTTTCCTTCTGGATTAGTGTTTTTATATCTTGGGTAGATTCCCAGAGGTGGAATTGCTGGATCAAATGGTAGTTCCATTTTCAGTTGTTTGAGGATATCCTCCTCACAGCTTTCCATAGTGCAAAACCATTTTCATTCCAACTGAGCTGAAATGACCAGCACTCTGTAATGGAAATAAAGGGGTGGAGCAGAATCTACAGGTTAAAAGAGATTAAAGAGACAGACCCATCAGTTGCAATATATGAACTTTATTGGATTTTAGTTCCAATGGTCGGGAAAAAGTATCAGGTAGTTTGGTAACTATAATCCTTCATTAGATGTTATCACAGCAAATCATTACTACCATTTTTAGATTAATGATGGTATCAGACCATTAAAAATTATAGAGATATTAACTGGGATAACAGATGAGTTGATGGGAAACCTGATGTTTCCCATCAACATGTGACTCAAACTGATGTCACAAACTATGTGACTCAAACTGATCTGAGTCAGGAGTATAAGTTAAATATGAAATAAAATCCACAAGTTGAGATTGTCTATACTGCCTGGGAGGTGGGTGGGACTGATCATTAAGTTTCTCTACTTCAGTACACTTTTCGTTCTTACCATTTTCTGGATAAAAAGAGAAGTTTGAAGTCTTCTGTAATCAGATTGAAAAATAGTTAAAAACAGAACAAATCTCTGTCTCCTAGTCCTCCATCTCTCAACTGGGCAGGGGTCTTCAGGATGCCTCGGCCACCCCCATCTGCCTTCCAGCTTTCCTGGGAGAGGGCCTTGGACATTTCCAAAGAACTTCATCCATTGTTTTCCTGACCACCAGCCTGTTTCAGGTCCTCTGACAGTGAGCTTTGCTCTCCCGAGGGACTCTAACAACTCCCTGTGATGCCCCAGCAGTCCTAGCTGAGCCAAGAACGAGAGCCAACCCTACCAAGTGCCCCTTTGGGTGAGGTGCTCTGCCGAGCATGGCTGTGCATGCTGTCTTATTCCTACTGCTGTGTGGACTGAGAAACAGATGCAGTTCATGCTTTTACCACAGGGAATTAACAAGATGACCTGGGGTTTGAACCTGGGTCTGTTGATACCAACAGTCATCCTCATAACCCCTGGAGCCCCCTACCCAAGGCAAGGGGAGCTTGGATTCCCTGCGTGTGAGTGGACACTTCTCAGTTGAAAGGTGGTGATGGGTGGTGTGTATGGTCAGTTCAGGGACCACAGGGCCAGCGCCCACACCCGGAGCTCAGGAGCGAGGAAGTGCAGCCAGCCTGGAGCCCAGACTGAACAACTTGTGAGGACCAGGGACACTCAGGGGTCTGTGGATCCCAAGTCAAAATGGTAATGGTCCATTAGCCACCTGAGAGTGGCTCTTAGGTGGTCCCCAGAGCAGGAGCCAGGTGAGCCAGAGGGCAGTGGGGGAAGGGTGTGTATGTGGACCTGTGTGTGGGGGGTGGTCCCCCATGGGGTCTGATACTCTGCCTGATCATGACAGGGAGCTGATGCCTCAGCTGAGCTCCCTTTTCACTGAGCATCCAAGTGCTTAAGCTAAGGGTATGTTGTACACACAGGGTTTACTTCTGTTCTAGAAGGTTCCTGCCTGCCTCTCAGCTTCCTTGGCCCCTGTCTTATCCTTCCAGACGTGGGCAACACTGGTTCAGAAAGCAGCTGAGGGGTGGAATGAATCCAGGTGGAAATAATCATGTCGACTGCATCTTAACTAGAGAGAACCAAGACAGGGCTAAGTGTTCAGAATATTGATCCCTGGAGGTCATGGAGCACAAGGACCTGTCGAGGTTGTGTGCTGGGGCCTAATTCTCAGGCCAAGGCCCAATCACCACACACCCTCGACTTTCTCCCCAATGATCCCAAACGCCTTTTCCTTTTTACCATCAAACCTCTTCCCTCTTCCCTGTGGGCCTCTGTTTGCGAATGGCCCATTTTATCTTCAACCGTCCCTCCTTCAGCGACTCAAGAAGGAAAACCTTAGACTGCCTTGATCTTCCTGGAGACCCGAGTCTCCAGAAACCCTCTGGACTGTCTCTCGGGGTCGCCTGGCTCCCACTGTGAAATGGTCCCCAGTCTCTTTCTCTCCCCCGTATCATCAAGGGGTGTGCCCGGTCAACGCCCATCTCCACACCCCACCCCACCCATCAGGACTCTTCCTCCAGCACGTTCCTCCACTGGACATGTCTGCGGATGCTCGACCTAGGAGGTCTGTCCGAAAGGCGGCTGTGAGCGGTCCTCCCACCCCTGCGAGCGCACACCTTCGTCAGTCCAGTGCAGAATCTTTCTCCACCCCGACAAGCGGGGCTGCCTGACTTGATCTGACCAGTAGGTCATGGCAGAAGATACTGAGCTCAGGCCTGAGGAGGCCTTGCAGCTTCTCCCGAGCTCAGGGAGGAATCAGGTGCCACTTGAGCAAGTGCAGGTCCTGCTGAAGATGGACCTCCCGGGGCTGAGTGAAACCAGGAGCCCTGAAAGTCAAGAGCCCAGCTCTCCCCTGGGGCTCCCCACTCTCTGCCCCAGCCCTGGCCCACCCAAGGCGCCTCCCCCAGCCTCGCCCCTCCCCCAGGGCACTCACCAAGGGAGCAAGGCCACCTGGGTCCGCAGACCCTGATTGGGCTCCCCAGCCCATGTGGCGCTGGGCAGGGACGGGCTGGCCCCACCCAGGCCTGTGAGAACCGCAGGAATCGAAATGGTCGCATTTCAAGCAGCTGATGTTTCGGGTGGCGTGTCAAGCAGAAGGCGATGACGGAGATAGGACTGTTTTCTACCATATCTCTTGCCCTCTTGAGGATGAGGGTGTCTTAAGCAGTCGAGGCCCCAGGTCAGCTGACCATACCTTGGGCCCAGGGGGAGGTGGCCAGATGTCAAGTTTTCTGGAGCCGGTGTCACTGAGAAAGAGGGTTTGGTGGCCCACCTGTCACCTGGCATTGTCACTTATCAGTCACATGGCCCTTAGCCTGGCTGGATGTCTTGCCACGTCTGAAAATGGGAAAAATCACCATCTCTGTCTTCTAGAGATGTCCTCGCCTGTGGGACTTGTGGTCGCGATGGAAATGTTCTCTATCTGTGCTGTCACACGCAGTAGCCACTTGGCCTGTGAGGCTGTTCAGCCCTTGAAATGTGGCGAATCCTAATTGAGATGTCTGTGAGCGCAAAACACACCAGCGGTACGAAAATAGAACCTTAAATATGTCATCAATACTTTTCATATCGATTGCGTGTTGGAACGGAGTCTTGTATTTTTGGTTACAGAATATATAGCATTGAAAACGATCTCAGCTATTTTTATTTCAGAGATGATCTCCAGGCTTGCATAGTATTTCCATTGCATGGTGCTGAGATAGTCTCAAGAAGATTAAGTCATGACTGTGATGGACTTAGCACAGCCCCTCTCATGAAAAGCTCTTGGTAAATGGTAGCTGTTACCTTTGTAAATATTCCTCAGAAGATGAAGGCCGGACTGCAGATGTATTAATGGGCAGGTTGGTGTCTGGGTTTCTGCTGGTTGGACCCCACTTGCTGGGGCAGAAGAAGAAGAAGGGAGCTCTTGCTCATTAAAGCCCCAACTATGTGCTGGTGCTCAAGAGGGATCTCCCTTGGATGCAGCCATTTCCTTGTCACAATGGCCTATTATTCTCCCCATTGGACAGATGGGGAAACTGAGGCTTACGGCATGCTATCATTTATCCCCCTTTGCACAGCTGGGTTTGAAAATGGGAAACTTCACTCTGGGGCCAGGATTCTGATCCGGCAGCTCTATTTCCCCTGGAGGTGATGTTCAGACTCGGGTCACCCCTCTCCTCCCTTCTCTTCTTCCCCCCATCTCCTCAGGAGCCCAGCCTGACCCACTGTCCTTCTCTCCTTTTCCTTTCCAGACTTTCCATTTATTTCCATTTATTTCAAGGCGCCCATTTATTTCTCCAAGTCTAAATGGAGTATAAATGGACTCTTCCCCACAAAGACACCGCACATGGCTTTTCCTACATTATTTGTTAACTTCATCAAACAAAGTACAATTCCCTGGCGCTAATGTCAATCTCCACAGCTCATTGGGTTTTTTAAAATAGTGGCAACGCAGCCCTCATCTCCCCGCCGCCGTCAGGAAGGCAGCGCTCCAGCCAGTAAGAAGGACCCTTCACGTCTCTCCCCAGAAAGAGTCATAAAACACGCTCAGCACCAAAGCACGCACCCATTTGACAAAGACAATTTGATTTGTCCGCGGCTTCTAAAATATTCATCTCCCTTTGATGGACTATCGTTTTATAAATATAGATTATCATTAACCGACACCAGCGGTGCGCTGCTGGTCAACCCAGCGCCACGCCACCGGTTCGGGATGAAGACGTCCAATAAAAAAAATCATTATCTCTGTCTGCGAACCCTGATCTGTATCGTTTGCCTCATTTGCAGCGCGGGGGTCAGTAACTCACGCTAACTGCCTCTGTTTGTGCATTTCACAGCCTGGCCACCCCTGCTGGGAGATTGGCAGGATGCTTCTCAAGTTCGGACCTGGGAAAGGAAATGGAGTGATTGCGGAGAGGTGGGGTGGAGGGAAGCCCAAAGCCTGTGGTGGGAGCCTGTTGGGAGGGCGGGGACGACGGTGCCTGGAGAGAGAGCGGAGTAGAGTGGGCTTGGCTGTGAGCTTGGTTGTGAGCCTGGGAGCATGTCAGACCCAGCTCTGCAGCTTGTGACCTCGGTCTTTAAGACTCTTGGAGTCTCAGTTTTCTCATCCATAAAATGGGAATCATAACCACACCCATCTCCTTTGAGGTGAACCCAAACAAATGACCTAGCACTTCAGCAGATGGCAGGCGGTCACCGCGGTGTTGATGACGATGATGGTGAGTATTTTCTGCAGTGGCCCAGCGTCCACTAACAAACTGCTCAACCTCCCTGAGACCAGGTGCCTCAAATGCAGGGACGTCTCCATGGTACCTTTCTCAGGTGGCTGGAAAGACCCCAGGAACTGGTGTGTCTGAGGAATGCAGCACCCTGCAGCCACATGCTGAGTACCCCCAAGGGCCATCTTGTTTAAGCTGCATGGCGGTCGGACAGAGAGACCGGTCAGGAGCTTGTCCCTGCGAGCTGTGACCCAGTGTCCTTGCTCCTTGAGGATGCGGGATGCAGAGGGTGAGGCTGGTGCAGCGGCAGCTGACGGTGTCCTGTTGACACGAATTTGGATCTGTTCCATGGGCCTCCACCCCACCCCCACATCCTAGGCCTTGGTGGTGGGACCTGAAGACAAGCTGGGGCTGGATAGGTGACCTTATTAGACAAACTCCTTGGTTCTAATCTGCCAGGGAATGAAATTCAAGGTGGAACTTAAGATTTGCCCGGCCTTGGAAACAAAACCTTTTCTTCAGCATTTCCTCTTCTATAGAGCTGTTGGAAGGAAATATACAACCAGGTATGGGGAGGAAGCAATTGCAGAGAAATCTTCACTAGAAGGTGGCCTGAGGGAGAAGAGAAATAGCAGGACAAGTGTGGAGTTGAGAGCAGAGAGCAAATCTCTCTACCTCCCGAACGGGAATGAAATGAAGAAGGGTGAAAGACACTCTTGACTTCAAGCTCCAGCCAGGGTCGCAGACAAGGCAGATGCCTAGACCCTTCCACAGGGGCCCAGCGTTGCATCGCCCTTGGCTCCTGGAGGCAGGCAGGCCAAGTGTGTGCTAAAGCCTCCTCCTGGTGGGAAGGCAGCCTGGGGTGCTCAGCCCCAAAGTTTATTTAAGTGAAAAAACCCACCCGGAGACAAGAAGGAGTGTTACACCACTGTCAAGTTTTCGACGTTGCCATCAAGCAAAAAAAATTACATCCCGTTCTGACGAGCGACTAATCAAGGCATGGCAAACGGTCCTGCAATAAATTACTCCGGCGCGAAATAAACCACACAAACAGACCGATGATAATAAATGTAAATTATTTCTCTGAAGAAATTTTCTTGGTATATGAGTAATACGAACCATCAGGAAGGCGTCTTCCTTAACATTAATTACAGAAAATGACAAGTGAGCTGATGACTGGGAAGGCTCATTATCTGAGAACATATTCACAACTTTGCAATTTGCGCGAGATGTACTCCGGCTAAATTAATCTCCCTTCTTTGCATGAGCCTCTTCTAATTTTCATGTTATTAACAGGTTTGCAGTATCAGTCAGTGCTTGTCACTCTAATCAGGTTTCAGCATGTTCGCAAAAGCGAAGCGTCATTTATAAGGATAAGCCCTCATAATGGTGCTTGCTTTCATGTGGAGAATTCTACAAGGCTGCTTTTAATAAGGTACTTTAATCATCTCCTTTGCTCAACTTTTGGCCCCACTGTTCCTTTATGAAGAGTCATTAAAAGACTTTGAAGTTCATCAAGGAGGAAAAATTCATGACATTGTTCGCACGAGGTTGGGGGTGGCTCGGAGGGGGATGTCTGGGAGGAGTCAGAGTTGAGAGAGTCGTGTTGACCTGGAGCCTGGTCACGGGCACTAGGGCAGCCTGTGTCCATTGTCTGTGCCATTCAATGTCCTTCTGGGTTACTGCTGGAGTCCACGACCCCTTTGTTGGAGTCCACAGGGCAAATCCAGGGTGCATTTTGCGAAGCTCTCGGACTTGGTTGGTTGGAGAAGGGACCCGCGACTTCAGCACCACGAACAGTTCCCAGAACGCTGGACAGCTCCCAGCACGCGGCGGTCTCTTGGAGGCTGGGCGTTTTGGGGAGGATTTTAGATCTATTTTGATGGTCTGCGTGCTTTGGAAATTACTGAATCTTTGGGGGGGGGGGTTCAGACTGATTTCTATGAATCACGAGTTTCTAATTCAGAGAAGGCTGGGTTTTCTACCCCAATGGGGATATCCATAGGATGATTTCAACTTTAATGGGCGTATATACCAGATTAACTGTGGTGTGTGTGTGTGTGTGTGTGTGTGTGTGTGTGTGTGTGTGAGAGAGACCCAACTTTTTGTTGCCTCTCAGGGGCGGGACAGAGCTCATCCTGGAATCAAGACTTAGATACACCCCCATGTTCCCTGCTAAAGTCCTCCAACATTCTGGAGTTGAAAATATCTCCCACATGTTTCCATGAACAGAGAAGCTTCCAGTGATCCTTGGTGGCCTCTGACAAGCCTTTTGAGCTCCTATAGGCGTATAGAACCCTTCTTGCTGGGGTCTCTCATCTATTAGTGGACAGAGCACTAAGCCCAGAGGCAAATACAGGTGCTTGTTTTCTCACTGTGTAGTCACACTTCTCCTCTGTCACCATCTACATGAGGTCTTAAGGTTTCCTCCTGAGTAAACCTCCAGGATGTCAGTCCTGCTATAGAAGGAAGCTCTATTCCCTCCATCCCCGACTCCCTCCCTGTGAATGGTAGTGATAGTGGCCTCCAGTTCCCTCCCCATGAATGGCAGCAATAGTGGCCCTATGTCCCAAGTTGGCAACATAATCAGCGTTCACAAGAATACTCTTTCTAGCTCCATAAATGTGTTTCCCTTCCTGTTTGTGTGGGATGATCACGGGCTGGTAATGGTATGGTCTGCTCCATCCTGGCTGTGCTAACATCAGCAGAGTCTGGTGCTGGGAGACCTGCTCACTGAATCATGGGGAGGGAACCCTGGAGCCAAGCTGATGCCACGTGGCTCCACGCTCAATCACAGTTAATGGGATCACAGTCCAGCAAGTTAGAGGCTCCCCTCTGTGGCTCTGGACCTGGGCTAAGAGGCATTTGGATAGTCCTGGTGGGTGACCAGGTTTATAACATGGATATCAGTGGGGCAACTGTCTTCTCTCATGTGATCTGGAAAAATAGAAAGGCTGGTGTGCAAGAGGGAGGAGGAAGAAGCAGAGACAGGAGGCAGGGAAAGCCCAGCTTCTGGTTCTAGTTTTCTTCTAGAAACCCTTGGGGTCCATGAGCTGTTCCTGGAGCCCAAAGCTCTACCTCCTCTTCCTAATTAAGTTCACCTAGATGGATGTCTGCTGCTTTCAACCAAAACCACACAACCGGCATGGGGTCCTTGGATGTGGGAGGCGCTTGCCTGACAGAACTCACAGCTGGCATCCAGCAGTTTGGTGACCTGATCAGGGAGGGCTGGTGGCTCTCCAGCCCCATCAGGTAGGATAAGGATAAAGACCCTACCTGATCTCAGAGGTTGAATCCTCAGTGTGTGTGGCTGCCCTGGAGGAGGTGGCGCTGGCATTTGGGGGCAGGGAATGGGAGGGAGGACCCTGCAGCAATAGATGGGTTTAGTTTAGGATCAAAGCTAATCTCCAGAAAACTGGTTCTCGGGCCCTTAGCTACCTGCGTTTATTTCTCAGTCACCATGTTTCCAGGTTTCTCCAGAGATGCTCGCTTGGTTCATTTCTGCTTGGGGACTGGGAAAGAGGGGTGGCACCTCACAGGGCTGGAATACGAAGGGGGAACACACCCAGTGATAGCGGTATTGGATCTAGACAGCACAGAGGATGCTGAGAACGTAGCTGGGGTCTTTGGTTTCATGCCCCTCCCAGCCAGGTGAGTCTTATTGATTCCCCCACATCCATGGCCGGGAGGGCTCTGTGCTTTAATGAATCCCCTCCCCCAACTCACCCAGCAGACTCAGGGCCATTAGGGTTCATTCAAACAAGCAGAAGAATGAGGTGTCTGGATTCAACTTAGTAAGTAATGATGGGTCACCTCCAAGGTCAGGCGGCAAAATTACATCTCAGTGTAATAAATCCATTTGCACTTTCTTCAGAGGTGGCAGCTGCGCCTTCAGATGGGTGACCACTGTGGAGGCAGCGAGCCTGGGAGCATGGTGTAGGCCCCCTGAACAGCGAGAGCCCCCCGGGCCGGGCTGGGGCAGAGTGGGGGGTGGGGGTGGCGAGGGCCGCAGCCTGGGACCCTCAGTGGGGGGGCGCACCGCCCCCTTCAGCCCACACCCCAGACGTGATGGGGACCTACAGGGACCGTGGCTACTGGGAAGGGTGAGGGGGGTGGGATGCATGAGATTCACAGCAGAAAGCAGTGCTCAACTCCAGAAGCTGGATCTTTTCCCTCTGGAAAAAGTAGATCCATTTACCCTCATTGAAGACTTTCGTTTCCTCCTTCTTTGATGTCAGCCCAAGTGAACCCCAGGCCTTGAGCTTACTCTGACCTTGAAGTGACCCAGTACCCGCTGCCCACCCTGAAGCCCGCCTGGAGCAGGAGTCACTGTGCCTGTGTTCCTGTGCTCATGAACGGGTGCATCTGGGCAGACAGGGACGCGGCTGGTGGGCCCCGCTCTAGGCTGGAGTCTCCACCTCTTCTGGGGAATGACCTGGCCGGCCTGGGGTTGGAGTGCAGCTGGGCAGCTGCCACTGGACGGTCCAGCTTGGTCCTTGGTAGCATGTGGACCATGGATAAGCAGGCAGCGGTGCATGATGTCAAGGCTCCTCCAGTCCCCTTCTGGGGCCCCCTCCCAGCTCAGGCCAGGCTTCAGGGATGCAGATCCTTGGCATGGGAGGGGGAGAGAAATGGGTAAGCTGAGGGGCAGGGGGCTGGGCAGGCAAGCAGGCATGACTAGTTGCTCTCCTTAAGCCCCAGGATCCTTCAGTCTGCTCTCTGAGTCCAGCTCTGAGGGTCACGTGACAGAAGAAGTGTGGAGGCTCTTCTCCCGCAGCACAGAGGCAGAGGTGGCCGCCAGGTCAGGCTGGCAGTGCTCGTTCTGTGTGGTGGTCCCCTGCGGGGCCAAGAGGGGGTTGTCTTCGAGTGACGTTGCCAACACCCGCGACCCAGCGTGCCTTTGAGATCTTGGGATGCAGCATCCTGGATCTAAGACTCCCGGGGTCTGAGCATCTCAGTCCTCTCTGAAGATGTCCCATGTCTGAAGATGCACCCATGTCCCAGCGGTGCCGCGGGGGCCTGGCAGGGCAGTGCCAGGCTGCGTACCGAGAGGCTTCTGGCCTCCATGTTCCAAGGGCTTCTGTTCCTTGGCCTTATCTTGCGCAGGGCACATGCCTGCCTTTTGAGGTTGCGTTTCCTCAGAGTTTAGGAATAGTTCAATGTCACTTGGGTGCAGAGACGGGGGTCAGGCTGGATGTGGCAGCCAGCCTCCTGGAGGGCAACAATGATCTCTCTGCTCCCCCCAAGTACCCCCAGGATTTGATCTCCACCGGCCCAGGCTGTTTGACCGAGAGATTTCGGTGGAGCTGGGGGAACAGCACCTCTGAGAGGAACGGGCGAAAGACTGAGGCTTCCATCTGGTTACTCGCTGCTTCATCTCTCACTCCAGGAGATGCTGGTTGTCATGGGCAACAGGCCGAGAAAGCCCACGCTGAGGACCTGAGACCAGCAGGTACATGAGGGAGGGTGAGTGCAGCCCCCCCAGCCTCAGCAGAGCCTCCAGCTGACAGCTCGACCCTGAGCCACCCCGAGAGCCGCCCCAGGATTCTGGACCCTCAACGGTGAGTGAGCACGTTGATTACGTCACATGACTGCGCTTGGAGCCATTGGCCGCACAGCGATAGCCAAAGCTACACACCTTGAAAAGCAACGAAAGGAAGCGGGGAGGGTGGGTCAGCCTCGGCTCCCCCAGCATGGGGGGGAGGAAGGCAGAGACTGAAATAGTCCAGGGTGCACCCGAGGGTCAAGGTCTCCAGTTCTGTGCAAGAAACTGATGTTTGCTCAGGTCTTGGGGGCCTCCGGGTGTGGCAGGGCACCCAGAATGATGAGGCCCCCCCACCTGTTGGCAGGAGACAGTGAGAGGCAGGAGACAGCTTGGGCTGTGGGCTGGCTGCGTCCGGGAGGTCAGGGAAGGAGCTGGCGATGTCCAGCTGTCCTCGAGGGCTGTGACAGTGGCGGTCCTGGCTCTGGCTGCAGGCGGTGGCTGGCACTATCCTCCCTCGGGGGGCACTGAGGCCTGGGGGCTGGAGCTCTCCGTGCCAGGTGCGGGGTCTCCTGGAGGAGGGCTGCGTGGGGCTGGGGACGGTGCCCCTGGTGGTCAGTAGAGGCTGGGAGGAGGGAAGGGCAGGTCCGAGGGCTCAGATGCTGCAGAGAAGGGCAAGGGGGGTGATGGTGGGGATGCGCTGGGGGGGGCGTGTCCTGCAGGGGCCTGGCCAGCAGCCCCAGGGCTCCCCTCGCCACCCGCCGGGTCCTCGCTCAGCGTGTCCCCAGCACAAAGTGACCAGACGTGTTCCCGGCTCAGCCTGGGAAGGAAGATCAGGCTCAGGCCGCGGCTGCAGGCAGAGCTGGTGGCTGAGCGTGGGGCTCCCGGGGGAGCCCGTGGCTGGGGGTGAAGAAGAAACTGCAGGCCAGGCGGGGGGTGGGGAAGGGACCAGACACCCCGCGGGGATCTTCTGTCTCTAGACTCCAGAGCTCGGAAGACTTGAACGGCCCTGGGCTCAGCGGGCCCCAGGGAGGCAGTGAGCCATTGGCAAGGCGACACCCACCCGGGGAGAGCAGGAGCCTCCTTTGCCCTCCTCCACCCTCCCCCATCCTCCCCCCACCTTCTGTGGGGTCTCGGTCCCCAGCACGTGTCACGGGAAACGGGGGGGCTTCCTGCCGACCCCACTCAGCTGCTGCCCTCACGCCGCTTCGACCCCCACGGGAACCAGCTCCACCTCCTATCCAGACGGGCTTGCACTTGGGGGGCTCCCCAGCACCAAGGCCCTCTCCCTGGGGACCCCGGCAGGCCCCTAGGGTTCCCGGGGGGAGGGGGACGCCCTCAGACAGGGCAGGGCCGGGTCCTGGCGAGGAAGCCCCGCCAGCCGCTTTCCCCTTCTCCCCGCCAGGCTCACCCGGGGCGCGTTGGCGCTGACAGAAATCCCACCGATGGCTGGGAAGAGCAGCAAATGAAAACATTCAAATCTGCCGTGTCATCCGCGCCCCCCGCCCCCCCATCCCCTCCGTCCACTGACAGATGCCGTGTTATTAACACTTGATTAAAAATCACTTCGGGTTTGAACCAGCCCGTCGAGAAGGGAGCGTCTTGACAAGCCGCTGGGTTCTGATTGACAATTAGTCATATTCGGCGTGTCACAACACAGCCAGTGTGACTTATTGGTGCCCGTGTAAGGCGCCACGTTTCGTCGGGGCGTCTCAAATTGGTACACGGCAGAAGAAAGCAGGCCCGGAGCTCGGGCAGCCGCCTTTGATTACCAACAAAGGCGAGATGGTCCCTCCCTGTTTAGGGGTGCCCTGCCTAGGTC
>PVHY01015172.1:0-36623 GCA_004024945.1 Uropsilus gracilis
AGTTGTTTTCTCATGGGCTTTTGCTAAGGTTTCTGGGTTCTGAAGGATTCTAGCATCCATCACATGCTCTACTGAAGAATGCACTTTCCTCACTACCCTTGAGACAAGGTCTGAGCTTGGTCCTTCCAGCTGCCTCAACCTCCTGGGGAGCAATCACTATGTCATACACTCAGGAATGTCCCTACTTGTCCACCATCCACCTTAGCACTGACAGGACAAACTCTGCATTTACCAGCATTGGAACCCTTTCTGCTCTGCTACACAGGCATACACAAATACCCATATACTTGTGCATACACTTGTGCACACTCACACACATGTTCACATATGTGAACACAGACTCTTTTGACTAGCCTGCAACCATGTGTAGGTACATCTGTGCTAGGTCTCACTGTGTCACCACTATTCAAAACAAGCTGGGAATGAAGAGAGAGCAGCAAAGGGCTGCGGATGAAGCTTCATTCTTCCCCACAGACGCACAAATGCCTCTCTAGTACTTGTGCTCAACCATAGCTTCAGGTCCAGCTGGGGGCTGGAGAAGGCCTGGATTGTCCCAATTTCTAAGGAACAGCAGACAAGACACCTGAGTTCCCCTCGTGTCCTCTGACCTTGTCTTCTGTGAGGGCACAGGGCACAAGTCTCCTTGTGGGTCCTCAGTGACCTGAGCTAGTTAGAAAGAGCCACTTTGCTTTCCCGTCATGTCCTCCAGGAGATAGGGCATTAGTTTGCAGTGCTTATATATTCAGGGTTGTGATGTGGCCGAGACACATAATCAGTCCTCATCTGCCAGGGCCACAAATGTGACACAGGTTATTTTCATTTTTACAACCTGAAAACTAAAGTCCTGGTGTCTTGATAGAGCCCAAGGGTCTGACTTTTTCGAGTTTTTCTTCCATCTCAAACTTGCTCATTTATGAACTTTCTCATTGGACTTTTCTCATTTCTCACCCAAGTTGCAAGCTTAGCCCAGTAATTGGCAGGCATTTGGGATCTCACCTTTGTATCTTGCCTTTGCCCTTCTCTAGAATTTCAAAGTCTGAGTCCTGGGCTGTTATCAGAGCCACATTCCTAAAATTGCCAGTCTGTACCCTTTCTGTGCTCCTCACAGTTTTCTGGAATAATCTTCTCGTTATCTCCAGCTGTTACAGAAAATGTTCATTATAATACATGAATTCCAACTGCAGGTCTGTAAAATTTCTCTAATAAATTGAATCTCTTCTTATGGTTTTCCTCTGTTATTCTGGTTTTACCAACAGGATCATACTATTCACTACTAAAATGCATACGCATATTTAGATCAAATAATATAATTATATGCATTTTCTTCTGATTCACATTCCTGGCACCTGAACCATTGCCTAACAAGCCTTCTATAATTCACAGTCTGCTCCTCGAGTCTATATTGACTTAGGGTTCTTTGATCAAACCATAAAAAAGCCAACTTAGAAACTTTTACAATTTGAGATAAATCAGAGATGATTTTTCTTCCTTTTACTGCCTCCATTTTTCTACTAAAGGGAAGCTGAAATGAAAATTTAATATCTACTCTACAAAAAGCACTCCATTTATATTATTTAATCCCTGTAACAACCAACTGTGCAAGTTTAGTTTGTATTATTCCCTTTTGCTGAGAGAATGGAGAGTCAGCGGAGAATTCACTCGAGATAAATCAGTTCAGGAAATAGATGCAAAACTTCTCACTTTCCACTGCCTGCTAATGCTCTGGCTTTCAGAAGACACCACAAATTTGATATTTTACACAAAAGTTTTCAAAAAGAAAAAAAACATCAATATTTAATTTACTCAAAAAGAATAACTTTAATTTTATTAAAATTATTTAAGGCTTTTTCTCAGTAACACTGAGGAGACTTATTTTCAGTAGCCAATGTGTTATGTTTATTAATTGAAGTTCAAAATTTAAACCAGTGCTTTTAATTCAGTGAAACTAATAATTAGAAACCTTCATTGTGGGAGGAACACAAAGACATGTATATTTGTTTGTGACCACTAGTTTATCCTAGCAAGCCAACTTTGCCTCCATGTGGGGGTGTAATCGCCAGCACCTCATGTATGTAAAGCCAGAAGTGCTGCCATGTTGGAGGTCCACACAGCCAGGGATGGTGTATCAAGACACACAGTTGGCAACAGTAGTCCAAATTATTGGAAAAATAGAGAATCCAGGCAATGTTTGCTGCTTTTCATTTGTGTGAACTCCAGCAGGACCCAGGAGTTGTTAACTAGTGAAGCTTTGCTTCCTCTGAAGGATTTATCTCTGAGTGTTCTGTTAAATACAGGAATTCGGTCAATGTTGAATCTGTTCACACATTCTAGAAGCAATTTCTGTGCATTTAGTGTGCACTAATGACTTTCCTCTACAGGAGACTTTGAAGGTAGGAACATTTCTCAAATCAACACTTGAATCCTTCCATCCAGTTCCAAATATTTGGGGTGCCCCTTTCTGTCTCGCTCCTTGAAAACCACTGTGAGTTTTCATTACGAGAAGACATCTTTGAGGAAGAAGAGGAGGAGGAATAATAATGACTAGGAGAGGGTTTCAAATCCCAGTGAAAGAGTCTCATTGCCCCAGCTACTAAAAACACTGACACAAAATTTAAATGCTTGTCAGTGGATGCCATCATTGTTTATAATAAATTGTATATTATAGTAGACTTCCAGACTTAAGAATTAAATTAAACAGGGCTGTCTTTACTTGCTAGCTTTATTTTTGTGGTTGAAGAATTATATCCCTGGCTTTGACCCGAGACTCATCTAACCAACAGCTGTCAGTTTAATTCGTTTCATTTTTGTTAGCTTTCTCCAAGTTGAGATTAACCTAGTCATACTGAGTCCAGTAGTGTACCTGACTCTGGAAAGACATGAGACAAGGAAAACAGTGTATGTATAGTGGGCAACTAAAAATATAATCAATAAAAATTATCTATTTATTTATAAATATATAGAGTTATATGCCACTTGCTGAATAATGGACAAAAATTTGAGGAAATGAAAAATAAATGTTTACATAGATAAACTATTAATGTAATAATTTTTAATCCCTATTTCACTTATACATTGCTGTCTAGAAGGGTCCATTTGGGTGGTGCTAGGTTTGATACAGTCTTTCTATATCCTTTTCACTTTTCCTTCCTGTCAGCAAAACATATACCATATACACACACACACATATAGTCAATTTCTAAACATCCACCATTTTCCTACTTAACAAATCCAGAATATCAATCTAATAATTTAAAAAGACATGTGTTTAATTGAAATTTGAATTTCAAATTTTCTACTGCTGATAATTCATAGTGTTACTATGTTGATGTGTTATGTGCAATTTTGCCCATTTTTATAGTGTAGCTGCTACCAGAATGTTTCTGGTGCTGTTGTTTTTATTATAAGCATCAACAGAATACTTGTAGTCTTCACATCTTTTCATTTAGCCACTAGGTTGTAGTTATTGCTCTGATTATGTTAGAGCTATAGAATTTAAATGAGAAGTAAAGGGATCTTGAATATGGGGGAACATATCAGTCAAACTTTCAGCAAAGTAGATCATGAGTAATTGAGCTGTAATGCAAGGGTACAGATGAAAAATCATTATTCATATTATCATGCTACTGGCAGGATACCTTTCTTGCCTATGAATATACTGTATGACATAGTTTAAGCCATGGGTTCCTATCTTTTTTGGGGTATATGTTACAGAATATTATGTCAGTGAAAGGAGTTAGAAAACATAGCCGGGAAAGCAGGAACAGGAAACATCAGAAATAGCATATTAAATTCCAACAGTGATGAAGGGTGAGGAAGTTAATCTATGTTATGAATCCATTTTCCCTGATCCACAGCCCAGCTCAGGAGGCATTTAAGGACAGCTCACCAGCTGACAGAAATTTGATAAGAATTTTCAGGAAGCTTCAGTTGTCTTTCCAGATATACTGCTATGTGAACTCAGGGAAGTAAGTTCAGCTCTGAGCACTTCGAACTCCTCAGATGTCAATTCTATCATAAGAGACTGAGCCAGGTCAGGGCAGGTCTCATCTACAATCTGTTTCCTTATGATTGACATTCCTGACTTTGGTGTTACAGCCCTGATCAGGCTCAGCTCTGGGATAGGAAGCACCCTGATCAATTACTAAAATCTGTGAAAGTGATATGAGGCCTCTCCATAAACAAACCCAATTCAGATAATCTTCCTAAGTAAATATGCTAAGTAAGTAAGAATTCTCTCCAGAAAAGTGGTCCTGCTAATGTTACACTAAGAAATTTCATTGAACAATTTCACTTTGAAAAATTGTTGATATATTAAAATTACCTTTGAGATGTGTAATTACCTTAAAATTCAATTTGTGTTGGTAATCGTCTATGATCATCTACTTAATGATCATAAAACTCAGTTTTGGAATATGTGTGTATCTCCACTAAAAAGGGAGGAAACATCCAAAGCAAGGTTTCTTACTCTCTGATGACATCACAGCATTAATATTTTAGAATCCCCCAAAGTAAAATGCAAAGATATCACAATTGACTGTTTGTAGTATTAGGGAAATTTTTGTGGGGGTAACAAAGTACTGAGTCAGCAGCACTTTCTTTCACAGTAGCCTGTGTGAATATATTTTATTATGACAGATGTCAAAGCCATGAGTAATACTAATAATGATTACTATTGAGTTTTATTTCCCTACAGGACCCACTTAAAGTGCTTATAACTCAGTTTCTCATACAAATCTAACTGGCAATTGTTATAGTGATCATTTTCATCTTAGGAAGATGAGGTACAGAAAAACGATACTACTTAACCAAGATCATATTGCTAGTAGGTGGCAGAGCTCTTAACCAGGATGCTCCCCTATTGTAGATGGTGATTATAACCCCCACTGTGAGGGTCCCCGCTCTACCAGCACTAAGGCATTTCTAAATGATTTAGCTTTAGGTCTGTTCATAGCTGCACTAAGTGAGGTTCAGTTTGCTTAAGTAACAAGTCATCCAGTTAAGGTATCATAGTTAAGAGTCTCTAATTCCATAGATTATGATATGTTCACAGATTCTAAGACCTCCCTTTTGTAGATGGTTGTGCAGCTCTGGATATTTCTTTCAGTAAAGAAGAGTGAACATAGTACAGGTAGTAAAGTTTGGGTAGCATTTCTTAGTAATAGTTTGACAGAAATGCTCAATTGCAGAAAGTCTGAACATGCATCTTGAATGAACATGTGTCAAGGCCTGCAAACATCTGGAATATGTGCAGGTAGCTGGTTCTCAAACCCGACTCAGAGAGGCAATCTGTGGTTACCATTATGTTCTCTTTTAACATACCTTCCTTACATGTAATCCCACATGACAACACACACATACATCACTCTCTGTTTTCATTACTTGGTTTTATTGTCTTCAGAACCTGGATAATGACTGACAAGGCCCAGTTATTCTCACCAGGTAATAGTTGAGAGCAGAGAGATTGCTGGTTTCATTTGTTATTGTTTTCTCTGTACCTAGAATGGTATAGGGTACAAAATATCCCCAGACATTTTTATTGAATAAATATTATTTATTCTTCACCTTAAAAATATAAATAGCAGTCAATTTTTGTTGACTTGTTCCCTGTGTGCTTTGCGTTAAGTACAGATTTTCTGTATTTATTTTTAACAGTAAAATGAATGAGTTGGCCTTATTAACCTCATTTCATAAAGGAGGAAAATCTAATATACGGTAATAAACTTATTTGCCCACAGGTGCACATCTAGCATTAAGAGTAATAGTCAACCTAGAGAGACCTTATTCAGTACTGACATCACCTGTGATGACAGAAAAACCCTGAGCATCTTGATCTAATCCTTGGTTGTTTTCTTAAGAAGTGATTTATATGCTTTACTGATAATGTTGTGGACAATTTTATATTCAAGTGGAATTTGCTGAACACAGTCATGAAGTGTGGAAAGCATCATTATCATTCCTTTCACTTTACAAGGGAAAAAGAAAGGTTTTATGTTAAGTTATATTGTTAGCTGGTAAACTATAATACAAAAAGGACTGTTGGTTTCAAGTCTCCCGCTCTTCTGTTATAAAATCGTTGAGCTTCCTCTACTCCAAAGAAATAACTTCACAAGCTCACATTTACCATTATTTTCAGACTCTATTTCAAAAGGAAGAATTATGTCATAAAAACATTGTGAGTTCATGTATAGTGCTCCCTTGGGGAAGATAATATTTGAATATATATATTCTTGATAATTATTTAGTCAAAATTCATACATGAGTTGATTTTTTTCTCGACAGAGCTTTAATCTACACAAAAATGTGTCCCGAAACATTTTATTTTCCTTATGTAAAAAAATTTTGCAATTGCGTTTCAGTATCTCCAATGTTTAGATTTCTGTATCTGCCATTGATTTGCTTTCACGATAAAAAAATTTAGGACTAAGTCAGAAAATACCAAAGCAGATGTATGCCCCTACTACAGCAGCTGGATATTTACTAAACTAATAAATATGCCCTTGGACTTCTTCCACTCAGAGAATGAGAGGCTAAAATTAACAGCAGCTCTTATAATCTTAGATATTTAAAATGGTGCCTACTAAGAATAATCAGTAGCAAACACAAACACAAAATTAAAACCAACAGTCCAGAAATTACAAAATGACCTGAATTTCTCTAGGAACTGGAAAAGAAATAGAGAAATAGAAATCTATGTTTTCAGATATAGCATGTGAGTTGATAATATTTTAAGGTAGAATATGATTTTCATCTTGTCTAGCAATATTATGATTTCAAAAAGGGAAACAGACCCATAAACACATATGTTGCATTCTCTAGGCTGTTTTAGAGGTGATAGACCATTTAGAACTCCTAATTCAATCTAAGGAAAAATGCAATTTATTCTATCAAGTCAACCATAACATAACAAAAGATCATTGCTACTCTTCTATTAGCAACAATTCTAAGAAGTTAGAAGTTCTGTAATTTCTCATTCCTAAGAACTATATTAAAACAAATTAAATGCAACTTTCTGATGATTATACACTAAATGTTACCAATACTTCTATCAAAATCTTCGTTTAGTACAGATTTTTCAGCTAGATATTGCATCAGTAGGTGATTTCCCTGAGAATACCCATAAAGTGATAAGTTATTGAGTGCCACTCCCTTCTCCAGCCATATCAGTGGACTAGCCTCATCAGCAACAAAGACATTTGGAGCATCTTCTTGGAATTAGAGACCATTGTCCAAAATCCCTTGTCCTTGAGTTTTGTGTGCTATGGAAGTGTATTATCTGTTCCCTTGAGCTTCTCTGCTCTGATGCTCTGTGCTATTTGTATAAGATGCATTCAAAGGTGAATCACTGAAATTAAATTTTGTTTCAGTCTCTAGTTACTTAGGGCTTAGCATTATATGACTAATGGAGTCATTCATTCTATTTAAATTTGTGCAAAACTTTGTATTCATTGTTTTATTTTCTTGTGCCTGCAACTCAGGGAAGTGGACAACATTCCTTGTTTATAGATATGAAAACTGAGGCTGAGCATGTCAAACCTTCATGTTTGAGGCTTTGACTTTTCCCCCTATCTTTCAAATAGCACTTTAAAAAAATCATTTGATAAGAAATGATACTGTTATGGTTAACTCAGAAGTTTTTCAGAATAACTGCACTTATGCTGTGTTCTTTCTTGAGATATATATATATATATATATATATATATATATATATATATATATATATATATATATATATATATATATATATATATAGCCCTTTTTCTTGTTTCACTTCTCAGGTAGATGGTATTGAAAAAATTACCTGTTCTTCCTATTGTTTGCTTGCCCATCTGTAAAGCAAAAATAAAGGCTCTTCTAGCATAGTTAATGATATGTTTTGTTCATTCCATAAAAGCATAAGTGAGCCTTCTTGAGAACAGATAGTAGGGAATTTCCTAAGCTTCTTGGCTTAGAAAAAGTTTATATTCTAGCAAGCAAAGAAAGATAAGCTAATAAATTGGTCACATACTGCTAAGAGTTCGGCAGAAAATAAGGCAGGATAAGAATGATAGAAAGTTTGAGTGTGAGAATGATGGATGGGAAGGACCTTTTTATAAGGTGACCAGTGGAAACTTCCCTTCTAAGGTGACAGTTGAGTAGAGCCTGGAAAAGATGTGTTATTGAGAAAATTAACACAGAAATAACTGCATGTAGTGTGTTTTGCAGTATGCCTGCTCCCAGAAGTAAGCCCTTACTGCTTGTTTTCTCTCTTTGTCTATCATTCTCTGTCTCTCTCTTTCTCATCTCTCTTCATCTATCTTGTTCTCTCCTCATCATGTCTACCTATTGCTTATTGTTTGTCTCTCTGTCTATCTAACCTATAATCTGTCTTCATCTATCATCTGTCTATCTGTCATTTATCTGTCCATCTGTCATCTGTCTGTTATTATCTATCATCTATTGTGATATGAACATTTAACATAAGAGCTATACTCAAAGCACATTTTTGAATACATGATCCAGTATTTTTAATTATAGGCTCTATGCTCTATTGCTGATCTCCATAACTTATTCCTCTCACATAAAAAAAAAAAAAAAAAAAAAAAAAAAAAACAACTTTATACTAATTGCTACTCATTTTAAATAACTAGAATTTGAGAAGTGAATATGTTTCTGTTCTGGTTTTTGTTGTATTCCTAGGTAGATTTACATACAAGTAACCCATAGGTCTTTGGTCTCTGCTCTTTACCTCACAGTTAAGGTAGAAGGAAAGGGTAGAAGATGCAGGGAACAGACTGAGAATGGATTAAGAGCTCTGTGGGAGGTCACCTGTCCTATCTCATCAGAGAGGTACCGGAGGTATAGACCTGAAAGCTTTGAAGCTGAACTTGACTCTTGTCTCAGAAATAGAGTTTCTTTAAGAGTAGCTGTGTAATCCACAGAAGACAACAGTGGTTGATTCCTGAGACCTCAAGACAAGAGGCCAGGAGGTGAAAAAATGAACAAAGAGGCATTAAAAGGTATAAATGCTCAGGTTTGTTCTAACTAGAGTGTTTGATTCTGATTAGCTTGCTGGCAATAGCCTGCACATATTTCTTGTAGACCAGAATGAATTTTCCTTCCTTGTATCCTCCCAATTAATATTTCTGGGGAAGGCATGGCTCTGGCTCTTTGACTTGCAGAATGTGGTCTTTTTTATTCTCGGTTTCTAGTCTTAATGTCTGGTCTGAAAATGTGCCCTTTGATCAGGGTGTCTGCCAGGACATCCTTGATAAATAATTTGGTAAAACCAAATAATGATCACCTCTGAAATCACTTGCGGATAGTGAGCTCCTACTCTCCCAGAGACAAAGTGTACAAAGTAGAGTGATTTATGTGGCTCTATTATGGAATTTGCTTCTAATTTGCAGTGTCCATTGGAAAGACCATTGTAGATTATGTAAGTGTTAAGGATCCAACCACCCTATCCCCTGTCTTGCTTAACTGCTAGTCTAGTCTTAGAAACATTCATTTCAGAATGCCAGATATATAGCTAACTTTCTGATTCAATTTTACTCAATTGCAAACATCCTTGAAAAAGCTGATAAATAGGAGTGAGCCTCCAAATGCCTCCAGAAAGGCAAGATGTTTGCAAAAAATAAAAAACCCTCTAATTGCAGCAACACATTTTATGGTCAATAAAGTATTCAATATGCTATACAGCAGGGACATTTCAACTCAGAGTCAAATAAAAATAACTGTGCCTGTGATAGCTCAATGAAAAGTTTCTTTTCTCAGCAAGAGATAAAAAATTTCAGCAGCTTGCTGCCTGGCATGTTAAAGGAATTGCTAGCACAAGGAGAATGTGTGAATTCAGTCTAGATAAAACAAAAGAAAAAGAAACAAACAAATGTCTAGGGTTAGGCTATTGAGAATATTATGCATCTAATTCTGATAGCTCTGGGATTAGTTAAATAGTTCATCCTTAAGTATAAGTCCCCACATTCTAACCCCAGTGATTTTTCTTCTAGGAAGGACTAGCACTTTTTTTTCCTCTTCCTCCTTTTTTTCTTCTTCATCCTTTCCATCCATACATTCATTTCACTGATGTTTCTTAAACAAATTTATGGACCAGATTTGGATATACTAACCTTTAAAAAATGTCTGAATAAAAGGTTGTGAAATGAAAGGAGCTGGAAAAAACACTCTGAACTTCTGAAAACAGCCTTGAAGAAAGGAAGTTTGAGTTTAAAGAAAATTACCCCTACCCCTCTGTGTTTTTCTATGATGGAAAATAATTGATGCATCATACAGATTGATAAGAAAAAAACATCAAGAAGTAGTTTAAAGAGAGCATATGGCCCTCCTGTGAACAGGCAGACGTACACCAGGTGTGACTGAGTCACTCCTCTTGGTGATGTCAGATGCTGTCTTTAACAGCTTACTGAGGTAGGGGCTGTTAGGGGCAGGGAGGAGAAGAGCCCTGAAGACAAAAACTTGCCTATGGATCTATTAGGAGTTGTATGTAGGAAAGAAGAAGAAATGAGACAGAAGAGATTGATAGTGATTTGGGGAAGCATGGTTAGGTTTAATTTTAATGAGTTTATGAAGTCCCTTCTATACTTTGGCAGAACAATTATTACAATGAGCTAATGAGGAAGTAGTAGCTTGATTCTTAATTGTGCATGACATACAGTATGGGAATGGATGATAACAGGAGACTTTACCTTTGGGGGTAGCAGTTATTACTAATAGGTCATATGTCTCTTGAAACATTCCAAAGAGGTTAGGAAGCTGGGTTACAGGTGAAAGATGTGCTGTTGCCCACCCTCTAGTGTGCCAGAGGGATCTAGATAGATAAAGGTTTTCCTTTTATTTAAAGTTCATCTCTCAACCTGCATCACCACATTCCACATGGATCAAGTTCACTGTCCCTGAAAGATAAAAGAGGTCTCCTGAGTATTGACCTTACAGAAGTTTATATGTAAATATCTTTTTCCAGAACAATGGGCTGTTCCCACTTCAGTCCTCAAAGCCTCTTCCATGCAATTTATCTTTTGTCAAAAGGAAAAAAAAACGTTTTGGGAAATGGTAGATATTTTTCATCTGCATGGCAAATTTTGCCACCCATGACTTTTTTCTTCTAGTAGTTTTACCACCTTTTCTTGAACTCTTTTCTGCCCAGGGCACAGTATTGTCCCTCTAGGACTGCAGGCCTGTAATTGTGAATTGGTCCATTTGCAAGTGAGAGGGTTTCTTTCTCCCATCCTCTTGGCTCTGACTGCTTTTCCTGTCTCCAAGTTCAGCCCAATTATGACTGCCTGTGAATTGAAATGGATGTGAGCATTTTGGTTATATTAGTACAACTTGGACACATCGTCTGGCAGACACTAATGTCCCTTTATGAAACAAAAAGATTCCGTTTGTTTACTGCTCTCAAAAGCTTTTTATTATGAAAATGTCAAACAGAGAGAAAGTGAATAATATAATAAGCGACTGTATCTTTTATCTAGTTTCAACAATTATTGACAATTTGTTAATCTTGTTTCTGCTTTAAAGGATGGGGGGCAGCAAACTTATCTCCTGCAAACTGGCATTCCTGCATCTCCAGCTGAAAAGAGCCTTTCTATCTATACACCCCATGCCATTAACACACCTAACACAATTAATTATTTACAGGCTAATACTCAGTCCATCTTTCCATATTCACATTACTTTGTCTCAGGGATTCTTTTTATAGTGTTTTGTTTACATCAAGAATTCAATGTCCTTTTATTGCATTTTGCTATAATGTTTTCCAAGTCTTTTTATTATAAAATACTGACTCTCCCTTTTTATTCTAACGATCATTATGATTTTTTTTTCTTTTGAGAGAGAGAGACAGGGAGATTTTTCTGTGTGATGTTCTGCTCTCTGGATTTTCAGGAGGTTTTTTTCTCATGTCTCCAATTTTGTCTCTTCCATCCTACCTACCACTTATAGAGGCTGGATTAGAGCAGATTCTCTTCACTCTGTACAGCCTGTGTCATCAATTGGGCATCGGTGGCCTTGGAGAAAAAGGAAATACATTGTATTCCCAAGAACTGCCATCAAGAATGTACTCTCTCTGATTTACTTTGGGGTAGAGAACAGGACCCTTTAAACCCTACTAAAGGGCCATTTTAAGTTAAGAATACATAGGGCAAATGAGTTAATAATAAGGCCTTTTATGCCACAAGCTTTTGTAGATTTTACCTAAGCCAATGTTGAGGCACTTGGGAGCAAGGAGCAGGGAACCTTACACCCATAATTGTGGATACCTGAGCGCAAAGAACATGGGTGTGCACATGTAAGTTTGCACAGCTGAGCCTTAAAGCAGAGATAAAAGATGACAGCAGTGGCAGCACAACCACCAGCACCACTGCTAGTACCAGTATGACTAGAGAGATGAAAGCAAGAGTGCTAGCGAGAGAACCCAGAAACAGTATAAAGATTACTGGGGAACTGGGAGCATTGGTTGCCCACCTGCCAGCTAGATCCCCTGTCTGCCTACACTGCCTGCATGCCATATAATTGACCTAGCCTTCTTGACAGTGTGCCTGTGTGCCTGTGCCCTATCTGGCTTCCCGAGAGAACATACAAGCCTGTAAAATCCACTGAAGTCTCCTGGACTTGTGATCCATATGCCAGATTGAATAGCCAATGTGTCCAGTGCCTGCTGGCACCTAATACACAATAGTTGACTGAAGGCTTAAATAAGTTAGAAAGATTCCAAGACCTCTACTTAGCTGAGTCCTTTTGCCTAACTGGATTATGGATATTCTTTTTTGTTTTTAAGAAAAAAAAACTTATTTATTGAGTTATATTTATTTACACCATGCTTTTCATGATGAAAGTGTAGAATAGCTTCCTTCAGGAATTGTTACCATAGTGTGCCTATCACAAAAGAGCCCTCACTCTCCCATCAGCGACCCTCCCCTTTTCCCTTCCACTCTCCTATTCATTGGCTCCATCCCATCTTTCAGTTTCAAGACTTAGTTTGCCTCTGTCTGACCCTTTGTTTTGGTTTCCTGTTTCCACACTGAAGCTTGGGATTGTGGGTTTGGATCTGTCTACTGTGGCTGAGGTGGAATGTTTGCATTAGCAGCTGACTTCTCTGTCCACCAGCTAACCAGCCCACAGAGTCAACTACAAAGCAGCATCGGGTACTTGGAAAATCTAATTTGGGAGGGTTGTGGATTATTAGTTTCTCAGAGTAATCAACCTGTTTCTGACTCAATCTTATACCTCACAGGGTGATGTATATAAAATATGTAAGCTTCATACCTGGTTCTGGTAAATTCTGAACAGTAGCATTTATTTCAGAAATGCGTTTCTAATTACCTAATTTTCCCTCAGGATGTCATGTCTTACTTATTTGATAGTGAAACCATTATCCATCTCAACCTTCTATACCCTAGTTCCAGCACAGCCTCAGACTTAGAGATGGGGTGCTGGGGGCACTGGCAGGTCATCTGAGGGGACCAGAAGAGATTGTATCAATTATGAACTCAATGATGAAAATCGTTGGACTCTGAGTTATTATGAAAACTTCCCTTCCCATTCACATCCTGCCCCCTTGCTTCTACTGCTTTCCTTCTTTATTATCTTGGTCATGTTAGATCATGTATTCATAGAATCTGTGTGAAGCCTCAGAACTCTATGGAAAACATTCTGGTGCCTTCTGTATTCTTTCCCATTAAATATCCACTCATCCTTCTGTGGTGAGTCCACAGAACATCTTTAAAAAGATGGTGATCGTAATCCTTTCACTTCTAACATACTTTAGAATTTATGGCACATATTCATCTATATTATTTAAGTTTGAAGCAATTTTGTTCTAGAAAGCAGTTTAATACCCAAGAAATAATGGTGCATGGCAAAATTGAACAGCTTATTGAATGGAACAGGAAATATACTCAGGTTTAAAACCCATTGCCACAGGGGAAAAAAAAACTGTTCTAGACACTTTCTTTGTGCTGGTTTTGTGCTTAGAAAGGGATATTAGGGTGAAGGATATAATCTGAGTCTCAGAAAATGTAGATTCTGATGATGAAATGTTAAATGATAAGAGGACATTAGAAGGGGATAGGATAAGAACATGAGTGCTGCAGGGAGGGCAGCTGGCTTTGTGCCTTCCAGAAGGGCAGCTCTTGTGGTCTTCTAAAAGGTCAGAAAATTGTGAGGGACCTGGCCCTCAGTGTGAGGATAGAGAGTATGTGTGGATGTCAGTTACAAAGATAAGCACAAGACGAATGATGTAAGCCTTAGGGGAATGCTGCAATGATCCCTCCAGTCATACTTGAGGGTCTGAACTGATGGGTGGATAGGCTGAATGACTCTGGGGGGGTGGTCAAGTTCTTCTCTGTCATAATTACTGCTTTCATGTCTGGGTGATGTTGAGTTGGAGGAAGGGGGCTAAGATCAGAACAGTAATGTGATAAATTAGTACTTGCCACATTGTTCCACTGATGGAACACTGAGAATAATGAGCACCATCAAGGTAGATGCTGCTGAGAGACAACAGTGATCACAGAAATAATAAGCCAGCCTTGACAAAGTGCTCCTTGAGGAAATGAACTTGGGAGAAATCTCATCAGCTGATTCTTTTAAATGGGGAGCGATGGATCGTCATCCACACTAAGGTTCACCATTAATTCCATGCTGAGAATAATAAGTGCAGAGGAGTGAGTCTTGCAGTCTGCTCTGATAGGGGAACAAGGAGAAATACAGGAGCCCTGATCATACCTTCTATTTAATTTTGAAATATGTGTGGCTAGTGAGTAATAGTCCTTGAGAGAGAGTGTTAGAAATAATTTGCCTGGAGAATTTATACAATATTTTTATTACATAAAGAGATTCACAATCAAGTTATAAATTTAATCTTCCAAACAGCACACCTAAGCTGTTACTTTAGGAACTGAGTAATTTATTCTAGTAGTGATTACAGTCTTGAGTTTTTAGAAGCAATATTGAGCTGTGGTTATTACTGAAATAACTGCATCAGTTTTCTTGCTTTTGATACCATCCATCTGCTACTATCCTCCAATATGGAGAATGCTATAAAAACTCCAACATCTGGACATGAACAGCATGATTTTATATGGATGGAGAGGAAATTTCCCTCCCTTCTCTAGCTTCTTCTCAGACCAGCTGAGCTTTCAAGTTAACATCACACAGATTAATAGAAGTAAAAGAACACATTTAGTATGTCCATGTGTGGACCTACATGGATGTAGCTTCTATAATAAATAGGACAATGCAAGGGTTTTTATACTGTGTTAAAGAATGGAATAGGGCCCTGGTAAATGAAGGAGAGAGAAGGACTCGTGACAAAAATCCCAGATGTTCTGTAACTAGATGTTTGTCTTGTTCTATATATAGATTTCCCCGTCAGATTATTTCTGAAGGTAACCCTAAGTCTAGGTCATTCTCTCTAACTTCATCCTTCTAGATAGTTAAAGAAAAATGGTAAAGGTTTCTCCGAAAGCCCACAGGGCATCTGTTGACATAGTTCCCTATAAGGTCAAGGTCCCGTGTCTTAGAAGGTCTGTTCTTCAGTCTTGTGGAGGCCTATTCATCAGCAATAGTTTTCAGTCATTAAAACTAAAACTGTCTTACCATGGTCAGGGTCATCTGTTAATTTTCTTATTCTGGTTGAGATGGCTGAAATATCACAAATGATTATTAATGACAACACAACATTCTAAAAATAAGCAGAGCCTATGGTCACTCCCCTTATAAAACATTCTTAATAATTCAGCTGTCTCTGTGATAACTGATTCACCTAAAAGTTCAAAGTCAGTTTTCAGAAGTTAAACCTACATTCTAGGTAGAACAAAAAAGAAAAATTTTAAAGATTTCTGTAAAATTTTAAAGACTTCTGTAACAGAGAAAGAAATGAAAGATATCCCCAGCATGTACTTCTATGAATTTCTTTCATGTTTTCATATTCCATAAATATTGAGTATAAAATTAACCTTTACTCTGAAACATTGACACTGACAGTAATAAAATGCAACATTTCGGCTCACTTTACAGCATATCAGATGCTGACTACATAACCACCATTTCATTTAACCTTGTCAACAAGCCTGGGAAGTTGGTAGTGTAACTGTGTATGGAGATAGTTAATGGATGTTTTCAGAGGCTGCCCAATGCTTACCAGGTAGTGCCTAACCTTGAGCTCTAGCTCTTTCTATCCTCCTTCCAACATACCTTTCTGTCTCTAAGATTGGAAAGGAAAACTTTTGAAACTCATGATGTTATTCTCTCTCTAAACTTTTAAGTTGGGTTCCTAGGATTTCCATAAAAAATTACCTCAAATAAAGAAACTTCAAATAACAGAAATATATTCTCTTTCAGTTCTAGAAGGTAGACGTTCAATACAAAGTCAGCAGCAGGATTCTTGTGAAGTCTGTAGAGAGGGATAGCTCCTTGCTTCTAGCTTCCAAAGACTCCTGACTTGCTCAGCAAACTCTAAAATTATTTGTCTCTCTATAGGCTTATTCCTTGCATGTCTTTAAAGGACATTTACATTGAGTTTAGGGTCGGCCCTAATCCAATAGGATTTCACCTTTATACTTAATTTCATCTATTTCCAAATAAAGACTTGCTCTCAATTTCAGGTGAATATGAATGTGGATATGGGGGAGGAAGCAATATGTCGCAAGGACACATGTTTTTATTCTAGTGGGAGAATAGTGGGGCACATGTTGATGCTCAAAGATGAACACCTGTAATTTATGTAATGCTCTAGTCCAATGGTCCATCATCACAAATAAATTAATGGAAAAAAACAAGAAAAAAGGAGTTAATGTTGGATAACCTTGTTTTTTTTTTTATTTTGCACTTTACCAGTGGAGTATATTTCACATTCAAAATACAATATAGTATATGAATTTTTTATGGGAACATTTGCTGATAGTCAAGGTAAGTATCTGTGATGTGTGATAAAAGTAATAAATATAAGGAAAACATCAAATTAATGAGCATAATTTGAATCCTGATATTTTTGAGGACAATCAATTGCCCAAAGTTTAGAATTTGGAATTTCATGGGACACAGGATTCTGAATACTTACATCTCTTTCAATTAAGAAGAATGAAGTATACCAGTTTTTCATTCCATTGTACTATTATTTACACAGTTGGTGCATATATGGGAACCCATATGTTAGAACTTGCTGTGCAGGTAGGTACATGTGCCCTTGGTAGAGAGAAAATCAGTTAACATTCAAAGCCTCTAAATGTCCACAAAACTAGCCAAACAAGGAACATTCTCAGTTGTCAGACTAAATAAGGAACAATCTCATCTGTGCTCCCTGGGAAGTGAGCTTAATTAGCTAATAGTTCTAAATCCTTATAGTAAACATCCCCAACTTTTCCCTGAGTGATCTCCATCCATTTCTCTTCTGCCTGCAGTGACTCAAACAAATAAGGGAAGGTTTGACAAAGGGAGCTGAGTAAAGGTATCATACATACCAGCCCAACAGTTAGTTAAATAGTGTGTGGCAGGATAAAAGGAAAGGATTTCCAGGAGCAGCTGACTTGTTAACCTAAGCTTAATAGAATTGAAACTCAATGTTATCAAATTCAATCCAATTTTACTTAAGTTGATAGAATTTTTTAAGTTATGAAAACTGTGTATTTCTTGAAATGACAGTATGAATACTAAAAACCAACAAAATTTTATGTTGTGATCCTAAGGTGATGACTAATGTTGGTTTCCTGCTTATTTTTAGTCCACCTAACATTTTAGCATACAGCTACCCATGTTACACTGTTCTTTTTTAATAAAATTGTAGATCATTTATGTTTTTCAGTCTTTATAAGTATAATGTTTATAGCTGCAAAACATCTCATCTAGTGTAGATTTTACATAAGTTTCCCCATTGTGGACATTTAAATTATTTCAAATCCTTTTGCTATTACAAATGATACTCAGATGTAAAACTTTTTAGTAAAGATATCTCCCAGAAATAGACATGTTACTCTCTAGATATAATTTTATTATATTTTTGTATTATGTGTGCCTATATTGAGTTTAATGTGTTTTATAACCCTGACTTTTATTTCAAAGTTGTTTTCAAAAATAGTTTGCCAATTTTTACTTTGTACTATTCAGTCTTCATTGAACTAAAACTTTGCAAGTTTTATAACGATAATGACATTAACAAACATTTTTTGCTTATAAAATAAAAATTAAATCATTTTATTTTTTATAAATAAACTTAACTTCACTTTTTTTGTACTTCACTTCTTTGGAAGGACATTTTTCATGTATTGTTTTAGACAAAATTTGCTTTTCGTATTGCTTATCACTGTCAAGGACTGAGTTATATTCCCCTCCCCAACGCTCAGGTAGAAGATCTAACCCCCCCTTCTCCCACCCACCAGTAGGGGTCTTAAGAGTGATGTTATAGTGAAGCAATAGATGTAATCCTGTATTCAATATGGGCGACGTATAAAGGAGGATATTAGGACACATACAACACAAAGACCTAGAGTCAACCACGTGAAGACACAGCACAGTGAGAAGTAGCCATCTGCAAGCAAATGGCGAGGCCTCTGAAGCCAAGACTCCCAGAACCCTGATATCAGACTTCCAGTTTCCAGAAGTGTAAAAAAAACAAATCTCTACTGTGTGGGCCTCCCACTCTATTCGGTTTGTTATGGCAGTTCTAGCAACATGCTATGATGTTCCTTACCGACTCATTTGACTAGCCTTTAGAACTTCTCTTAGTAATGTGCACATGTTCTTTTTATACTAATTATGTATTTTTTATTTGCATTTGTTGCAAAGTGATTATCCTTTTTCATATTGTCTTACTTAGTTTGACTTACAATGTGTATCTATTTACTGCCTTTCTGCAATTATTCATGCTTTCCTAAATGCTGTCTTCCCTAATACTTCAAAGCTGAGGAAGTGTTTTTCCCTTAAGAGATTTGATATACTCAGTTTTTATTGGTTTAGTTTTCTATGGTTTGATGCTGATCTGTATAATAGAACTGTTTTCCACGTTTGAGACAACAGACTAACAAAAGTAGGTGACTGTCAAATTGATATTATAGAGATCTTTAAGATTTTTATGCCCTGACCAATACCCAATCGCCTTTATTTTCCAAGGCCCATTTAAAATAACATTTGTTTTCAGAGTTTGTTGTTACATTTGGAGAACTACATTATTGAATGGAGCAAAAACCTCATTTTATAAATCTTCAATTTTTTAATGTCAACAAAGTACTTAAAGGTAAAGAATAGCTACAGTTTTCTGAAAGTTGTTTATGTCTTTGAAATTCTACTAGAATATTTTTTTCAGTTGAAGGTTGTGTTGTCTTACAAGATGAAGGAAAAACACCCCCTTGATTTTTCTTGTCTTCTCTTGTGATTCTTATAAGAAAAATATCCTTTTTAATGAATCATTTTATACAAAGTTTGTACCATTTTTATCCTTTGAAGATCCCTCTAGAACTTTTAAAAGAAATATTTCTTCCTTCCTGAGAAAGAGGAAGAAGATTTTTCCTTTGTTTATTTCAATTAGTTTTAATCTCAGGTCCATCAAAAAGTCTGTCTTTAAAAGATACTATCATACTATCTCCCATTTCTTTATTGGTAATATTCATTTCAAAATTTAAAACTGTCTTCCCTTATGAGAAAATGATTCTGAAATTTTTCCTGAGTCAAGCTACTCTCTGCCAGTGCTCAATAGTAAATAATTAAGTCTGTAAATAACATTAATTAAAGACAAAAGATCTGAATAAAGGAAACATGTATTTCCTTTCCTTTAAAGCAAATTGAACTATAGTATATTTAACATTATATAAGTTTAAGATATGCATCATTTGATTTGTGAATCATGGTCAAAGGCTAATACCTGTGAATCATAGTAAACATTAGACTTATCAGTTTTAATGTAAATATATCTGCAAAATTTATTATAAAATTAATTTTTAATATCACATTGTCTTAAGTTATTGTAGTGTCTGATAAACAGGTACTGAGGTTAATGGTTGACTGACAGAATTCTCTCTCAATATTTGGCTGTAATTATCCTCTAGAATAGAATTCTTCAATATTTGGTTATAATGAACATCTAGTTGCTCTATTTCTCTGGATACATTTCCAGTATAACAAAGGTCAAGAACACCTTTGGAGTAATCTGGCAAAGAATAATATAGCAAAATCAATTGCCACTGCTGTGACCCCTCACATTTTCAGAATTTCATTAACTTTATTTTAAGAACATAATTTCTGACTTAAAACATTATTGCAACCAAAAAAGAAAACTTTATTTTCCATTCTCTGTTGTTTTGGTAGTGAAGTACAAACTTGACATGTCGATTTTCTTAGCGAATACTGAAATTGATTTATAATATTTTTATGAAAAGAGAGGCGCAAAGAGACAGTTGACATCCCCCCTCCCCCCAAAAAAAGTGACAGGGGAAAAAATGTTGTGCAGGGAATGTGATTATTTTTTAATATTAATTGGGTAAGAAAATATCATTCTCATCAAAATGTTCACATCTTAATATCCAGAAACTATGAGTATGTTGTATGACAAAGGAAATTTCGAAGATGTGGTTGATTAAGGTTTCTGAGGTGGGAATATTTTCCTGCATTGACTGGTAAACCCAATGTGGTTAACAGATTCCTTAAAGTGGTAGAGAGAAGCAGTGTCAACACGGGGTAATGTGAGAAGATCCTATAACCATTGTTGGTTTTGAATTGAAAGGGAACCTGAGCCAAGCAGTGCAAGAAACGCTAAAGTTGAAAGCAGGAAGGGAATGGATTCTTTCCTTGAATGCTTGAATGTCCAGAAGAAATGCAGCCCAGACCACACTTCAGTTTTATTGCATTTTAGACTTGTGGTCTCTAGAACTGTGAGATAATACATCTAGGTTGTTTTAGGTCACCAGATTTGTGGGAACTTGTTATGGTAATTATTTGAAGATAATATACATATTTTGATCTTTCTTGATGAGTAGCAATTCTGTCTCTATAGGCCCAAAAGATTAACTGATGCCTTCCTTTTATATACTAATCCAGTAATGGAAACAAATATATGTTTACTGTAGAATATAAATAGGCTAAAGACATGTAACTATTCAGAGATATGCATCTCTTCCTTTTCCTGCATGTTTTATGTTCTTACATGTTTATGTTATCTATAAATCCCACTGTTCTATTGGACCTCAAACCACTGTCAAACTTTTTTACTGTCTGTCTACTTCAATCTATCTCTTTCTCTCTCCATCTGTATAAACTATATCACACATTATCTATCTATCTATCTATCTATCTATCTATCTATCTATCTATCTATCTATCTATCTATCTATCTATCTGTCATCTATCTATTTATTTACCTATCTACCTACCTATCTTGTGTGTGTGCTGTATATGTATGAAATTTGCCTCCTCATTTGGTTTAAAAACTCCTTGAGAGGAAAAACTAGGTCTAGGAGATTCTGTGTCTTCCCCAAAGATTTAAGGGCTGATCTGTGTGTATATATACACCATTAATTTGTCAAATTTATCAGTATTTTGGTTGGGCCCTATTTTATATATATATGTATTTATATATATACATACATATATATGTGTATATATACATGTATATATGTATATAGGTATATATATACATATATACGTATATATGTGTATATATACCTATATACATATAGGTATATATACATATATACATATACATATACATATATACGAATATATACACACATATATATATATATATATATATATATAGCCTTAGTGAGTCAGTCTTGTTAATGTTGTACGCCATTGGGGTTTGAGTTGCTAATTAACATCTAGAAAAATCACAAGAGATTGAGGAATATGAAGTTGAAAAACAACTGCTTACTTGACATTGAGAAATGTAATAGACTGAGGCTCAAAAGTCTCTATTGGCATTTCTCCTTAACTCACAGTAGAAATTCCACATCGGGAACCCAATCATAATCAAGAAGCTTGTTTTGCGAATGATTATTCTGAATGTTAGTAATGGCTTGTTTTTAATGCTCAGAGGCCCTAAGTAACTGGAGCACCCATCTATAACAGAACATTCTCCCAGGAAGGGAGTTTCTTCGACCCTCTTCTCGTGTGGTGCTTCGTCGACATCAAGACGGTATTTTGCATATAACATATCTGCAAAAGAAATTCTTTTACAGAATGTTTTCTATAGTAGATGCAATAATACAACTTCAATATTTCACTTGAACTCCTTATTTATGGAGGAGAAACATTAGTTTTCTCTAAAATGTCTTTAAATTAGGGATTGATTTTTACATTTTATCTTATATAGTTGGGAAAGTGCTTTTCTTCTAACTATAAAACTGCACTTAACTGTTTTAATAGAATTATCTATTTAAAAACTAAAGCAAAAATAAAATTAAAACTAAAACTAGGTGATATCCAGATTCAGTCAGACAATGTATACTCTTACATTAAGCAAAGGTGAGCCTAAAGCCCAAAGACTGCTCGATTCCACAGGAACTCACTACATCCAAATCTCATTCAGAATCATCTGCCCATCTCAGTGATGAATGATTCTTCAACAGATTGTATTAAAGCTGGACAAGCTTTGGATTTCTGAATTCTCAGCATCCCTGTAGATGATGGGTCATTTCCTGACAGGATTATCCCTTCTTTCGTTGGGTCCACATCTCTGAAGGTCAGCAGACTTCTTTCTTCAATTCATCTGTAGAACGTGCTTCATGGAAATACAGAATACTGCCCATTACACTACTGGACCTGATTATCTTCCTAGTGAATTAGACATCTCCTGTATGGAACTGGGGAGATAAAATTATGACAAGAAATGCTATGAGTCAACAAAATGGCATCACCTATGTGAACAACATACTGTGTATAGGCATTTTAGATTTCATGTTGATACTCAACAAGTCTTATTTGTTTTTCTATGCTCTCTGTGTCAATGCCTTTCATTTTTTTCCCTCTCTCTTCATAGTAGTCACCAACATATTTTCCATCCAGTGTATACTCAGCATTTCCTCTGAGTAAAATATTTTAGAGCAATATAAGACCCTGGGCATATTTCTTTTCTTGACATCTGCACACATCCAACACAGAATTTTTGATTAACAACAAGTTGTCGCGTAAATGTATGTAACTTTCAGTGAACATTCACTCTTTGTCATATTATCCATTCAGTACTTTTCATTTTTACTATATATGTCTGTAAGATGTATGATGAAGTGAAAATTAATGGCATTTTCTTTTTTAAAAAAATGGAAGTTCAGGGATGTCAAATAATTTCTGAAAAATATGTAAGTCTTGTTGTCATGATATGAATGTAAGTCTGTCTGATTTAAAAGCCTATGACTTTCATCTTTCAACAAATTTATACCCAACACAGCTAAAACCCTATGAATTACCATCCTTCTCTAAAGACTCACCCCTGGACCTTCCATGTTTGCCAGTTTCCATTTTATATGATATGATTAATAAATATTGGTGGAAGTAAAGCAGAGGTGTGCATGGAAAACAGAGTGAAGGTAGATGGTAAAAAATAAAAAAATAAAAGTCTGTGAAAATGTTGCTTTTCTTCCAGTAGCTAAAATAATCTTCTATGGAATGAATCTCTAGACTTACTTTTGTATGTATGTAAATTATTGAAAAGTACCACTGAACCTGTGTATTTATTTTATATGAGTGTGTATACATGTAAGCATATATGTATACATGTTGTCTCTCTGTATATATATTACCCATATGTGTGCATGTATGTGTATATGTATATATATATATGTGTGTGTGTTATATATATCTATATCTATAGATATATATGTATACTCCTGAATACTTGAAACTCTGCTTGGCTGTGGTTACTTGAGAGCTTGCAATGTCATCCATAGTTTTGAAACACTTTTGAGTCAAGCCCATATGCAGATTAAACCATTACTTTATTGATTGAGTGAATATAAAAGCAAATTAAATAAGAAATTCCTGTTTTCTTGTAGATATCATTTTTGGTTTTTCTTTGAATCAGCCATTGGATACTTATGTTTATTCATTTTTGCTCCTTTGGCATATTGTTAGTTAGATTTTAATGAGTAAATCAGAAAACTGGCTGTGACATAAAGGATTTACTTCAAAGAAGCTACTCAAGACAAACAGAAAAATATTTTTGGACACAACTGTTTTTAACAAGTTCAATTTTTTCCTCAACTCTTATTGATGTGAGTAGCATTGGGAGTTCTCAATGCAGATGTGTCTCATTTTATTTCATGAAAACAATACTTCTTTTATGACATAGAAATTCATTTGAAGCAATTATAGGCTCTCTTACATATCTTTGGCAAGAAATTTTCTTCACATAATATTTCCTGATACTTCTTTGAAAAGCAGTTACTTTGAAACTAGTATCTGAAAATAATTTTTCCTAAATTATTTTGAGAAAAATAGTGGTGAAACTATATAAGGACTGCGTACTTGAAAACTTGTTCTTTTTGAGAGAGTGACTAAATTTTCTGAACTTTTTTTTTTTACAAATATCTTAGGAACATTTCTATTTCATCCTGAACTATTATATGCATGCTTATTATTATAATATATATATTAAAGATAAATTTTAGTACAATTTGAAAATTTGAGAACTCAAGAGAAGGTGAGAAAATATATTGCAAAATAAGAAGAGTAGTTGTTTATAGACTGAGAATGCTAGTTTTGATGCAGACTAGTATGGCTAAATTTCTTGATCTGTCACTTGCTATTAGTACTCTCTTTGTTAATATACTTAACCTTGTTTATTCCTTATTTCATTAAGCCTTTAAAATACTAGTAGGGTGCACATCTTGCATATATGGAATATTAACAAGATTGTGATTAACAAAATATTATCAAAGAACATTTATCATGTTTATGAAAAAATTGACCCTCTTAGGGTAAACACAATATACACTATAAAGTGAATCAAAACCATTATTTATAACAAACATTTGTAGTTAAATTTGTAATTTAAGCAACAGAAAAGAGGCCCCTTCATGATCTAGAAGACAACAAAGACTTCGATGAGTGGAAGAATAAAGTTCCAGTTTTAGAGAAAACACCCTTGCCTGGGAGGTAAGAAATTTGAGTATATTCTTGGTTTGGCTCTGACCTTTGTCCCCTCAAGGAGCAAGCTTCATCAGAGGTTGACTCTCAAAGAGAATTTTATGTTTCAAGGAAAAATCAATCCAGAGTACCTAAGGTATCTTGCAACTGAAGTTGTTATATGACGTGTCTTAGGTGCACCACCAATCCAGCATCACCCAGCCATGGAAGTCCTTAGGAGCTCAGGGACCTGATAGATGGATGATTGAGCAGGTCTTGCCACAGAAAGGATTGAGAAAGCAAGGCAATGTCCAGTGGTAGTGAGCTAGTCCCAGTTGGGGTTATACTCAAACCAGTCTCAGTTACTGCTCTACTCCTCTCTGCAGCATTGGAGTATTTAAATGATCATTTCAGGGCATAATTCTGGACCATCTGTCAGTATCAGTTTTATACACTGTTTCCTAAGTCCTTATCAAGTTTCGTACAGTCAAACTCATGAATTGGTTTATGTTTAATGGGTTTGATTACATGCTTTTTACAACCTTAATCAAATCATCCTGCATTTAAAATCTCACCCTTAAATAAATAAAACTATAAACTATCAAACAGGAAATTTGCACTTATTCACTTTTTTTTTGACTCTTCAGGTTCAAAATTTCTATGATTTATGTAAACTTGTTTTACTTTTTCATTGAGTGACCACTTCAAGAAGTATTTTAGGTAATTAAATATGTGGAAAGAGTAGATGAGAGGTAAAGCAATGTACATAATATAAGACTTGTAAAACATGAATTTTAAAATATTAGAAAAAAAGACTTTCTGGTGTGGTGAACTTTTGATCAAGAACATAATGTAGCATTGTGACCACAATGTGACACTCAGTAGTCTGCAGTGGTTAGAACTTGGAATTTTATTTCTGACTCAGCCATTGAGTTGGCAGTGAGTCCTCAAATATCTGTGGACCATGGTTTCTATCCCTCAAAGAGCTAGGACTAAATTATTGAATTTTGTTTCTACCTTTAGCAGACATCTATGATACAATCTTTTTTATTTAACAAAATATCTATTAAAGTTGTTTAATAATTTCTTATTTGTTGTCCTTTATTGTAAAGGCTATTCATTTGTTTGGTGATAGAAGTTGTATGTATTTAATTTTCTCTTCAGATATATATGTTTCTGTCTGTATTTCCCAGGTAATCTTTTTATTATATCTTCAGTGTCTGGTGAACCCTGATGCATTGGCATATCTGGGGATTTGTTTACCTTAGACTGTTGTATGATTGAGGAAGGTTGTGATGGTAATCCAACAGATCCTTCTGATACATTGGATTTAGGATTTTCTTCTGTTGGGAAACATTAGTGGAGTGTGTGGTTTGACTGCTGGTCTATACCATCTTGCTTCCCATTACAATCCCTATTACACAATCTTAATTAAAATCAGAGACAAGAAACCAGAGGGAATATTCTGCTCTCTCCTACTGTGTTTATTAAATTAAAGATCAGTTACACCATATATGCAGTGCAAGCATTCAATGAGTGCTAAAATTGATCCCAGAATGCTAAGTATAGTGAGAGCATACCCAAAATTGTTAATGGTGTTATAGGATTATGGTTATTAGAGAAATGTGAAAAAAATGCAATTGAAAGATACAGGGAAGGAAAGAAGGGACCTTCTTTGCTCGAGGATTCACATATGAAGTGACATAACAACTGACACTAGATATATGAGCTTGAATTTGTCAGAAGGAGGAATTGGGATGTGTATGAAGATCCAAGTTTTGAGTTTTGATACTGGGAAATTGACGAGCTCAGTGTGACTATCACATGAACATTAGAAGTCAGATCATGAGGACCTTTTAAATATGCTATATTATTGTTTATATTTATCTATCTGTAATGAGGGTCTTCAAAAAATATTCATTAGAGAGTTTGGGTGGGATCAAAGTCTCTAGAAAATAGTGGGCAAATGACAGGATGCTGAAACTATGCAGGAAAAAAAGTAAGCAGTCATTACATTGGTTCAGGTGACAGGGTGGATCAGATTGATGGAGTGGAACTGAGACAAGAGCTGTGGAGAAATGTCATCAATAATTATTTGAAGGGTAATACCTATAATCTTGGTAGATGTATGGGTTAGGATAGTTTGTTCTATGCTGGAGTAACAGTAGCCCATCATGCCTAAGTTTAATACATCAATTGTTTACTTCTCACTCGATATATACATATATATAATCAGAATTTATGGGGGAAACATTCAGATATTCTTTGTTCATCATTGTTGTTCAGGATGATTGCTTCCACTGTCACCATATCAGGGTTATTTGAACAGGCCAAAGCACTATCTCTAAAAGTTCCAACATGTAAAAGACCCACCTCACATCTACACACATTCCATGAGAAAAGTCAAGTCATAATGTCATGTTCAATGTCTAGAGAGCTACAAAATGCAACCTTATATGTATTCTGAAAATGAAAATGGGAACTTAGAGGTGATGAGCTCTACTATGTATGATAGCCAACAAATTTGAAGGAAACAATAAGAAAAGCTGAAATATTTCTAGCTTAGATTTTCATTTATGAAGACTGGTCTTCATTCTTTCTCTGACACATTTTACTTATACTTTCTCTTCTTCCAGGAAGCTTTCGCTGACCATCAGGCCAGATGTTTTCAGTGGCATATTGATTACACACTGACTATCTGTGAAGAAGAAAAACACCAAAAACCAAAAAATTTTTTTTGGTAGCATTTTTCAACTCTTTGAAGTAAATACATACATGATGGCAAATTTCAAACCACCCACATAATGCCACTGAACAAAGTTGTGAATGGAAGCAGAGTAGCAATCCATAGGTGACCTTCACATGACCTCTCCATCATTTATGCACACTGAACTATAAACAACCTGGTGTGTATTAATAATAGTAAAATGAAATAAAACAATTTAGAGGTGACAGAGTCTAAATATTTATAACCTTTGCTTTATATATTTGCTAAATTCTAATATATTTAATTGTAACTTGTGTAATTTAATTTTTAATAATGGTGGTATTCAGTGACTAACTTACAAATTCCTGGGAATTTAGTGGTTGTCTGGTATACGTTCTAATGGATGAATCCAGCACACTGCTGGTGTCTTCTTTTCTTTACATAACCACAGTACTCTGTTCTTGTTCCTTTTATTGCTCTTATCAAATTTTATTTTAATTATTCATTTGCCCATCTGTCTTCTCTGCTGGACAATGAGCTCCTTAGGAAAAGGGCATTGTTTTACTGTTGAATTCTACAGTGCTTGACATGGTACTTGGAATACCCAAGATCAGCAAAAGCAGTTGAGATGATGAGCTAATGAAAACATATTTTTCATTAAATAAGCAAGTTAGTGTTTTCTCTCTCCACTGATCCTATTTTATTGGATCAAGTCATTGTATTTTATATAGAGCAAATCCAGGCAGTTGATCTTAAGTAAAGCTCTCTATACTTGTAAATATTCAACCATTTAAAAATGTGTCTTAGACCCTGACTTAGCTCCTTGACTGATTGTCAGTTTCTATAGAAAATATCTCTAGATAACTGCATATTCAAAACCTAGACTCCGGTACTAAAAAAATGGTGTTTTTTTGTTGAAGTTTATTCTTTTGTTATATTTTCTTATATTTAAATACAGCCATTTAAAAAGTTGTCATCCAAATGAGATAAGCTAGTGAAGACATTTGTGTCTTATGCTTCCATCATACCCTATTGCCTAACACCATATTGGTTATATCACAGTGACTCAATGAGATAGAAATTTGTTCTCCTTCTAACCCAAATAACTAGGTATAGTATATCTAAGATTATTTTCTAAAGCTTCTAACATCTTCTACATTAATGAGCTAGCTGGTTCATTATTATAAGAATACCACTGCATTCTACTTTGATATTAGCAGGAAGAAATCTTATTGTGTCATATATTTGTTTTCTTTCTTTCTTTTTTCCTTTGTTTTTTGTTTCTAACTTTATTAAAACTCAGTATTTTGACAACAACTTAAAACTTTCCTCCCAAGAATACTCAGTTGAAATAGCACTCAAGGATGCAGACTGTTTTCCGTGTCAGAATGAGTAGACACATGACAAATTGCAGATACTTGGTTATAGCTAGATTATTAGAATTCTTATCTAAATTATTTACATGTCAGATTTCTTTGGTAGCCCAGAATGATTTGGATAAATGAGCATCCCCTTTGGTAATTACATTTCCTTAACAACATTTTGTTGAATGGACATAAAAGGTAATAATAGCTTCCACCAGGGCTCTGTCCTGCAGCATGTCATGGCTTCAGATTGTGATAGTGTCTGACACTTATTACTTAAGTCATATATTTCTAAAAGCAGAAGCCTCTGTGAGGTCTTTTCCCAAATGATGCTGTCTCAAGTGGCAGAGAGTCAGAAATCAGATTTTATCTGTAACTTTCCATGAATGTCATAGACATTTTGGGAAAGCCCAAATGTTCTGAACCAGGAATTGTCAAATAGAGAATATGAAATAAAGTCTCTAAAAGGGGAAACATTTTCCACCTTTCCCCTTCTCCCAAGATACTACACCCTCTGGAAAGCAGTTCTGTCTCCTCTTTCCAACTGAGTATTCCTGCTTTCCCTGCTTTTGAAGTCCATGGTTATTCATGAGCAGGTGTTGTCTCAGGTGCTCAAGGACAGGAAAACATTGCAGACATTATTCCATAGCTCCTTTTGTGAAAAGAATAAAAAAGAAAAATTTTGACTTGAAGGGATTATACAAGCTGTTCCCCATGAACATGCATTGATTTGAGATTCTTACCAGATAGAATTGAGCTACACTCTGGTTTAAACATCTGTGACCCCATAGATACCCCACAGAACACTGATCTTGGGAATCAGTATGTGAGGGAGGTGTGTATATATTCCTATAAGTTTATGGAACTTGGTATATAACTTATCTTTTTAGTTTATAACATACTAATATATGTGAGACTCTTGAGAAATCCTCCATTAAACATGTATGTGTGTGTGTGTGTGTGTATGTACCTTTATTGGATCATCTGTTTTCCAAATTCAGTTCCCTGTATATTTAGGCAGGTCCACTCAGGAGACAGAAACCATGCAGTGATTTCAATAAGGGAATTTTAGTATAAAGAATTATTTATTAAAATAGCATTGAAGTAGAAATCAGGATTGGTGTAGAGATATGAAGTTGCCATTGTGCCCCCCCACACACACTCACACCTCCCCTGAGACATGAGTGTGCTGAGGAAAGCCTCACCCTTGCTCCCAGGGATGAGATCCAGATCTTGTTGGAGAAATTTCAGTTATTGAGATTTAATCATTTACTGAGATGCATTTAGTTAGGATGGTTTTTAGTACTTTTGACTAATTGGAGTTGTGTAGAGTTAAAGGGCAATATTTGGGCATTGGGATAGCTTCAAATCCTTGGTTGTTTCCACCTAATTTCTCCCATTCCATGTTCTATGATTTGGATCTTCATGAAACTTGGGCATCTGAGCAGGTACTTAAGGACCAGCTATCACTTTGGATGCTGGTGATTTCTTCCTCTGACTCTACCTTGGAGGTAGGCATATGAAGCAATAATTGCTGAAAAAGGAGCTCAAAACCTCAGGGCACTGTTGGTGTGGAGAGAGTGGAGTAGAGGCAGAAGCCTGATTTTAAGGGTGAAAAGTAAGCAACCCTTTGGAGTGATCAGGAGTGGTCATCCTTAAGGCATGAACAGTGGGCAGCCCTGTGGAGTGGTCTACTCTCACCATGTAGCTCTGCATGAAGTTCCTGCATTCTCTTACAAAAATAGGCTGACCTTGGGCAAGATGAAGTATTTTAGAGTTAGTGTGAGGGATAAAGTAAAGTTGCAAACTCTCTGAGTAGCCAGAAACAACACAAAAGGAACCATTTGTTTTGCTTCTCTTGCTTCTCACTTCCTGAGACTAAATTTAGCAATTAAGGAGAGAGAACCATCACTGTGAACTGTATTTTTGTGAACTGTTTTGATAAGCATTATTATGCTTCTGTATTATATAATATTCATCTTTGAATGTGTCACTGTAAATATCATCAAGCATAATCTGATTTATAAATACAGCTGTATTAAAAGTAGAATATTTATATGTAATTGTAGATTTCCAAGCAATCTCACTCACAGGTATATTACATACATTTTACAAAGTGGTAAACAAAGAAAAAGGTGATCAACTTATGTTGTAAATATGAACAAACCAAAGATTACAAATTAAGGTTATTCAATTGAACACACATAAATATGTAGTATACAAAATATATCATGCTATGTGTAATAATTAGAATATTGTGATAATTGATAGTATACATTATATTAGATAAATATATAAGAATACCTATGATATATAGGAAGAAAGTCATGCAAGAAATAAGGAATACTAGTAAACTCGTAATTCTGGAGGTTTTTGTTGTTGTTGTTGAATTCTAGCATCAGCCCTACCTCTGAAAGGCACTCACACAGATCTGTTTATCTGTTCTGATTTCTGTGGCAGTTTATATCTGCATCCAGTGAGAATGTTCTTTAAACACTGAGAGCAATAGGAAAGTAGAATAAGATTTTGTGGTAGAGTAAGATGATAATATTGTGATAAATCAATCATGGTATGTACTGAGTATCAGAATATTATGCAAAACTTTGCTTGTTAAATACTTGTTCTCATAAAGACCTAGTATTGCACTGCTTTGAATTTTTAGGGTTAAATTTTTTAAGAGTTTTAGCCCTCAGGATGTCAGAATGGAGTATCTGAGTGACAATGAAAATGTCTTAATTCAAGAATAACTGGATGTAAGAATGACCGTTGACTTTGAGTCACATTTTTGCCTTGGGCTTGTAGGACTTTCTAGTCCATTTGAAATGCAATGTGGTGAGCCATCAACTATTTTTCCTATAAACATTTCACTTTCAACTCTTATTGCCCATCCCTCCACCTCTTTTCTTATCTACCACCTTGTTTAAAGCATATTTCTATGTCTAAACCTGCTGTCAGAGATCTGCTCTTTCTCTCTTGTGTATGTGTGAAAGAGAAGTGAGAGAGAGACACATAATATGAAGAAGCTGGATTAAACTAGAGTAAAGATTTGTGGCAACATTTCAATATTTTTTCATTATAACAATAAGGCATACCCTCTCAGCAAACCTATCTGATTCCTGCCACCTGGAGGATTCAGTGAGGTTTTAATGTACATCCTCGTCATGAAGTCCTCATCTGGGTAGAAACAAGAATCAGGTGACTTATGCCATAACTTCTACTTAATAAGTGTGATTCTGAACAGATGTTTATTTCAAAGCAAATCAGAATCAAAGTACCATCTCAGCTAAGCAGGTAACTTGACAAAGTCCTTAGAAGTTCAATGAATTAGTTAGTTAAATCCCTCTTACTAATTCCCTAATTCCCTAGTATTTTATGGGATGTATTTCCCTTAGGTTATTACTATCTCAAATCATCATTACCTTCTTTAAAAAGAGCCAGACACTGATAAACATCCTGGTGCTTTCACTGTTATCACCAGTGAAGTTGGCACTTGGCCTGAATCATCTAATAAACTGTGTCTTCACCATCTTCTTCCCTCTCAAGCCTCTTGCATGGAGTATCCTGGGGGCCAGTGCTGGGTTCAATAGACATAAACTCCCCATGAAGTTCTTCCCTTTGAAGAGTTCAAAGTCTAATTAAAAAAATGCTTTCAATCTGACACATTGCAAGCCTCCGTGGTAACTGTTCCTGCAGAGTTTAGGAATAAATGGTATAGCATATAAGATCTAGGCTGTGGGTGTGAATCCTTCTTACCCCCAATTTCATTATACACTGAAAACTTTTGACATCCGTTGTCAGTACAGATGGAGTAACATGTAACATCTGAAATAAGTGAAAAATCAGCAAGAGCTAAATAATAGTTTTGCAAATGTTGGAAATCAGAGTAGGAAGGGCAGTGATCCTGAGCAATGGGAACAAGCTAGTGGTGTCAGGGAGGGTTGCTGATTCAATGGCAGGAATGACTCTTTATTGTATTTGACTTATGATTTATAAATCCTCATGCATTACTTTTCAAGCAATACTTAAATTTTGCAGTGTGCCATGCATTGTGCATATATTTATATATTTAGTAGCATTTTGTAGCATATTGAAATAACCATAGAAATTGTTAGTATGTGAAATATAGATTTTATTTAAAAATAAAACAGTCATAAATTAACATAATTTTTGCTTAATATCACAGTTTTCAAGGTTTTCTGATTTCTTTGTATAGTTTGGATTCAGGCAGTTTGCAGTAGAATGAGTCATAACCATATATTTATTTTTTTCTATTATCTTCACTTATGACAACATTAATGTTTATTTCACGAATTTATAAAATGATTGTTAATTTATTAATATATTTCTATAAAGTTGCACTTGTGACTTCATAGACCATAATAAATATTTACATTAATGTTGAGGTGACATGATGGAATTCTTTCTATGGGAGCCTTGCAGTTTGCCCATAGGAATTGCTTGTGGAATAATAATATGCTTCTAATAAATCCTATCTCCTAGATTAATTCTAAGATCAAAAGACTTATAGCAACATCTCTTCTAAGTAATCACTAGTGTATTTCTTGTTCCTTTTTAATTTATGCTAAGCCTGGAAAATTAAATGCAGATGTGTCTCTAATAATGACATAAAAATATTGGATGTCTATTTGGATGCTTTTGGTTAAAAGTTTGTCACTAAGGAAAAGGCTATGGAGACCCCAAATGATTTGTTTCCAGGTAGAGATATGTAGTCATTAGTTTATTTGAAAGATATTTGTCGAGGGCCTCATATATATCCAGCACTGTACAGGTGTATACCATATAGCTCCCAGCACAAGCATAAAAGTGTGTATTTTTACAGAACTTCATTCTAAATAAGAGAAACAAAAGTAAGTGAACAGATTCAAGAAACAAATGTAGAGAGAAAAAAAAAGAAACAAGTGTGTGTACCTGTGTATACATATGTACTTGTTAATATGATACTACAATATGACATGAAATAAAAGAAAGCAACAAAGGGCATAGAGAATGTAAGGAATTTTAACTTGAACGGGATGGTTTGGAAAAGCCAACTTGAACAGTTAACTCTTGGGTAGACTGAAGGGAGTTGAGAGGGTGACACATAGAAGTGTCTCTATAAAAGATTTCACTGAGAGGGAATAGCAGAGACAAAATCCCAAGGCAAAGGAAGACTTTCTTTTTAAAGAAGCTTTCTTATTATGTGAACTAGAGAGCAAAAAAGATGTCCCATGGGTGACTGTCAGAGAGGAATCAGCAGACAATAATGGGAGGTTCGGCAACTTTGGTTTACTCTGAACAGGATTGTGGTCCTGGGAAGGACAAGAACAGAAGTATAAACTGATGGATTTCACTTTCAGGTGATCACTCTGGTTGCTGTGTTTAGATTGGATGCTGGCAGCAAGGGTAGATGCAGAGGTGCCAGTTCAGAGGCTGTGGCAATAAATAATATGTTTGTTATTGTAGTCTGGACTAAGTATGGTGGGGTGGCTAGGTAGGAATTTGTAAAGTTTTGAACACTGAGCTAACATCATTGCTGAAGTATTATAGTAATGATGGATTACAGTGGAGTGGGTCTGGAAAGGTCTGATTTGACTTGGTTTTAAACTGAGCCCCTGGGAAAATAATTTTGTTATTTGTAGAGATTCAAAAATCCTTTCTGTGTGAAACCACTTTGAGGCAAAGGGGGATTTGGAGTTTAGTTTTGTCATGTTCAACTATATGGTTAGCCATTATACATCTAATTAGTCCTATTGATTATGAGTCTTGAGTATAGGGAAGAGACTCACTCTAGCATTATGCTTAGAAATTGTCCACAATTAACATGGATGAGATTACCTGGAAAGGCTGTGTGAGTAGGGGAGAGGAGGTTTGAGATGTTGTGCTCTTGATTAGAGAAAAACAGGAGACACTAAGTGGGAAGGCAAAGAGGATGTGTGAAATGCTGGACTCTTCCTTGATTAGAGCCCATGATAGTCTTGTGTACAGGCTGTTTTCTGCAAAGCACACTGAACAAAAGCAAGTGATCTTATTAGTATAACATGTGCCTCATTTTGTGTGCCATAAAATAAAGGCATATGAAGCAAAAACAGGTTTGAGAAATAATAAATGCAAGATTATTTGCATTAGGTAGCATCAAATGTCATAGTTAGAATCCTCCTTCTCTACACATATTAAGACCACAGCTTGAAGAAATTTGACTCTACTTCCACTTAAGGATAGAATGAACTTTCCTTAACCTTACAAAGGAGAGTTTACAATTAAATAGCAGTGTTCTAATATAGACTGACACAAATCAGGCTAGTCTCTCACTGAATAAACATGCATTGATTATCTACTTGGTGTTAGGGATGCTTTATCCACCATGTGATCAGTGCTAAATAAGGTAATTTCTCAGTATACAAGAATTTGGGAATGAAAAAGACCATTGATTATGCTATTCTAAGTTAATCTAAGTAATTTGTTTGTGAAAACATAGGGAACTAATAATGTGCATGTCAAGGACATGGACTCAAAATTTTAGGATCTTGGCAAAAAATTCCCAAGAAATTTTGCACTGGACTCAAGCTTGACATTACATGTCAGTATCCAGTATGATCATTTGTACCCATACATCCTGGGTTCTGAATTTCTGTCTTACCCCATACATCATGAGTCTTTGGAATTGTCTCATCATGATTTTTCCCAACTTATTCATTAGGCTATTCCATAGCCTGAATGAAAATATAGCTCAACCTTTTCTGTTATGTCAGAATCATTATGTCTAGACAATTGTAATTCATGTTTCATATGACACTTTTTTAGCTCCTTAGAATGTAGTTTATTAGTAAGCTAAACTTACTTTTTATATGCATTTATATAGACACATATGTCTGTGTATATATGTATATATAATTTCTTTATACATACACACAAAATTGAATACTACTCAACAATCAAAAAAGATCAACTCGCGTTATTTGAGCCCATATGGTTGAAACTGGAAGGGATTATCCTAAGTGAAGTGAGCCAGAAGGAAAAAAGATATATATGGGATAGTTTTACTTATGTGTGGAATCTAGAGAAACCAAGCAAAGGATCAGATAAAGACAAACTATAAATCTGACCCTTGAAAGCTGACCATAGATCTGAGTCATCTAGGAGGTGGGGACAGGTGGAGAAGGGAAATGGGGGGGGGAGAGGAGAGAATACTGGACTGTGGTGGAGAGCTATGTATGGATGCTTGTGGGGAAATTGTAGTGACCACACTGAGGGGAGAAATCTATTGTGAAAAAATGATGATATGAAATAATGGTATACTGTTAATAATAAAAAAAAGGCATTAATAGACATGGATATATTTATCTCTTTAATTGATGTGTACATTCTAGATTGTATTCTCCACTTAGTGTTTCCATGCATCAACTGAGTCTGTATACCTGTTCTTTTAATAAAAATAATAATAGCAGCAGAAATAATGACTATGATGATAGCTTTATGATGTATTAAGTACCAGAGACTCTGTTTAATAT
>PVHY01015173.1:0-36604 GCA_004024945.1 Uropsilus gracilis
GCCTGGTGTCAGCTGGCTTCCAAGTCAGAAATCTGTTTTCAAGTCTTTGCTCCTTATGCTCTCCTCTGTGCCCCTCCCTCCAGTGCTCAGATCCCACACTTAGACAGCAGCCCACCCAAGCCTTGGTGTGTTCATCTGGAGAATGGGGAGAACATTGCTTGCTTCTTACAGTTGAGACTTAGCAAGGGCGTTAAGCAGAAAAGGTGACGTGGGTTTAAATCAAACCCCCTGCTCCCACTTCCTATGCTCCTGGGGGCACTAAATCACTGGGAAACCACCCCCCCATCTCCAAGCCTCAGTCTGATCATCCTTAAACCACCCACGTCATGGAGTTGTAAGGATCAAATAAGGTGACGCTGCTGGCCTATTGTAATGTACCCAGCAGGACTGTTCATTACCTGCCCCATCCATGCTCATTCCTTTATGGTTCAGTCAAGAAAGTTGCATCTGTGTATGTCAAACGACTCCAGGGACTGATTTCTCTAGGTTCCTAATTCATGAAGGAGGATAGGGTTAGTGTGGATCTGGGAGTTGCTGTGGGTTAATTGAGTTGCTGGAACGATGCTGGGCTGTACTGGATGAGTGCCTGGCACATAGGAAGTGTCCCATGAAGGTCAGCTTCGAGGTCGCTATAAATAGTTCCTTAGTTGGTGATGAAGCACTGACCAGTGAGTGCCCTGGCTCAAGTGGTCAGGGCTGACCAGACTGGCAGGTCTCGGCAGGCAGCCCAAGCTGGTTGGCCAGAGGCGGCTGTCTCTTACTATCCCCCAGGACCAACTTGAACACTGTCTGTAGCAGAGGTTGCCTTTGACCTTGACCAGGAAAAGAGATGGTAGGAAGAGGGATGCCCACGATCCTTGGGTGTGTCCACATTGTTTTCATGGTTAAGAAAGCAGATGACGGCAATGGCAGGGTAGGTGTGGTTCTTCACGACATGCTGACCAGTGAGGAGGCCACAGGTAGGCAGCAGTTGGAGGGCCCCTTCCCATGGTGGGGAGCAGTGGGCACTGGGCAGAGCCAGTTCTGGCCTAGTCAGACAAGAGGAGCTTCCTTTCCAGGCACTTGGAGTGTTGGGCTAGATGGAGTTTCAGGCTTTGAGCCCATCTTTCCCTAACCCAAGTTCAGTTCTTTCCTTGACATTGTAAATATCCAGAGTCCTGGCCCCACCCTGGAGCTCAAATGGCCAACTGGGTGCTCAGGGAGCACAGGGGAAGAGCACAATTCAGAGAAAGTTAGTGCAGGAGGTGACATCTGAGCCAGGCCTCTTAGGTGGAGAGGAAGGAGAAAGCAGTTGTCTGCACTTCCTCATCTTCTCATCCCTCCCCCACCCCCTGCAATCTGGCTTCTCCCACGACATGGAACTGCTCTTGTTGAGGTCATCAGCGACTTTCTTGTGGCAAATCCAGTGGGTGCATCACAGCTCTGCTTCTAACTGATGTGGGGTTACTTTGAGCCCTGAGCTTACTTTTCCCTTGAGTCCTGGCTCTTTTCTTGGCCCCCCTCCCCCATTGTTTCTTTCCATTTCCCTTGTGCTCTTGCTACTGGGAAAGTATCTGAAAAATGCTATTAAATCAGAACCTCTCTTAGCATTTCTGAGTCTGACCACCTGCTACCGTGAGTGCAAACAAAAGGGCCTTTGGTGCAGCAAAAAATCAATCAATCAATCAATCAATCAACCAACCAATTAACCACCCATTTTATTTGACTCAGGAGGGTAGAGACACAGGAAGAACTAGCCAGGTAGAGGGATAGGGAGAAGATCCACTTATGGAACAGTGTACATCAATGGTCCAAGGTAGAGTTGGAGAGGCAGCCACAGGAGCTGGCAGGGTGTGGCAGTGGTCTGATGCTGCTGAAGTCAGAGACCCCCCCAAACCTACCCTGTGTGGGGGGCTATGTGTGAAGATCCACCACCAAACCAGCTATAGCATCTCCCATAAAAAAAGAGATCCTATGCTCCTTGCTCCCTTTTAAAGGCCCCCTCAAAAATGGCCACTCAGCTCCAACAATTCCCACACCCCCCTCCTCAGGATGTCAGGAGCAGAGATCAGACCAAGGCACCATGTGTGAATGGTCCCATCCAGCACGACAGTGCCACACATCAAGAGGTGGAGCATGACTAGTAATCTGTACCAAGCAACTTCAGCAATTTCATCAGTTCCCCGCTACCTGTGTATCACCCATCTGTCCAGTTATCCACCCATTCATCTGTGTGTCCATCTGTCTGTTCACCCATCCATCTGTCCACCCATCCGTCCAGCTACTAACCTCCCTACTTTTCCTTCTTTCTTTGTGAGAGCATTATGCATGAAAGTATGGCAGGAAGAAGGGACATGAACAGGAAGTAGCACAACACACTCAGACAAAAGTATCATGGAGTCATTGGCAGCCTGAAGGCAAGGTCAAGTGTTTGTTACAACCTAGAGATGCAGCTGTAAGATGGGGCTTCCTATTCAAAGTGTCAATAGAGGGACAGGCAACTGGAGGCATCTGTGCCATCCTTGAGTCCTTACTGCCCTCTGAAGCTGTCTGTAGAACTCAGTCTCCTGGACCCCTTACACACTGCTGTGGACCTACTGCCCTGACTGCCTCCTCTCCCTTCTGCTATCGTCTCACCCTGAAGACTCTTCTCTGCTCTAAGATTGCTGTCTTGGGACAGACCTCTCACCTGACCACCTGAGCACCTAACAGTGTGCTCACCGACTGCCTCTGGCTCTGCTGCAGACATCTTCAATCCAGTGTGTCTGTAGTGGAACTCCCAGCTTCCCCCAAGCCTTTTATATTCCTGTATTTTCTATCTGCAAATGTTTGCATTCCTAATTCCTGCCCCTCCTTTCCTCACTAGTTCCATCACATCCACTTCCAGATAGTTGGCTTATTCCCTCTCCCATTTCCTTTGCTTAGGTCCTTCTCATCTCTCCCTAGATTGTAGCAATTTCTTCTTCATTAAGCTTGCAGTGAAGCTGCTAGTTGATTTTCCCTTATGTAGCTAAAGAAGCTCAGTTCTTTAACTGGTCAGTGATCAGTTATCTAAAAGACATTTGCCAGGCTCCCTTGCAGCTAGAAGTATCTATGTACTTATATTTTGGCCAGGCAGATGTAAGCAGAAGTTTCATGTGGAAAAGCTGGGGAGTTTCTTTAAACTGTGTTTTGGAAGGGGGAGGGGGCATGCTCTTCTTTTTCCCGAGTATCCTGTTGTGTGGAGGATGGATTAATGCCCTCTTTCCTGGGCGATTTTGAGAATCATCTTCTACAGTTGCACCTGGAAAAATATCCTTCAAGAATGTCTATCAGCTCTGAACCATTCTTTCTGAACTTCCTCAATACACATGTGAAATAAACCTCTACTTTCCCCCCTCTGTCATTTGCCTTGGTAAGGGCAGAAATCTCACCAGTACACTTTGTACCCAGAGGAATTTTTGCATATGTTTTTGTGCCCCACACCCCACCTTGGCCCACCTGATCTCAGCACAGCTGCATGAATAGTTTCATACATGATGTCATGTCAGTGTTCTATTTAAAATATGCAGGGCTTGTTCAAAACCACAGAAACCAGACAACCCCTGCCCAGGGAACAATCTAGAAGAGTGTTATGTGGGGTGAGAGGTTGTGCCTCCTGGAGGCAACACGCAAGGTGATGGCACACTGGTGAAGTTTGTTATGGTTTCTCGGAGGGTCTCCAGCAGAAGGGAGTTCTCAGCTGCTCAGTAATGTAGCTCAAAAGGTTCACCTTGCCCCCAGACCTGCCAACTACTAGCTCTCACTGCTTTCTCTGTTCCTGCTACTTCCTGGGGTCACCTCTCAAAGTACCTCTACCTGTGTTCTTTCTCAGGCTCTGTAATGGGGTGGGAATAACAAAGTTCTCTGTTATATGAACTCTATTTATGCCTCTTCCTTGCCCCAAGTCCATCTCTGGACCATTCAGTTCCTGAATGGTAGGACAATTGACTGCCCTATACCAATGTCTCCCCTCCCCCCAAATCTGGTCACCTCTTTCAGGGTGCAAAGAAGAGTCCCATATCCTCTGGTTTTCTAGGCTGACAGATAACCAAACAAGCATCAGACAAATTAATAAGAGAAGTAAAAATATTTTAATAATAATGACATGTATGCCTTCAGTTTACATGGGAGAGACCCAGCATGACTGAGTAACTGTAACTTGCCTGTTTCCAGAGACGTTGGGGAAGGGAGAAAGGGAAGGCACAACCAAGAGAAAGATAAGTAGATTAAGCTGTGCCTTCACCCTGGAAAAGAGATAAGACATTTAGGTCTTCCTGGGAGAGACCCTTGTAGAGAGAAATTTACTTAAAAATATAAAACAGCTTTCACTAGGCCTTTAGAGCCTGGTACCCCCCCCACCCCAATCCCATGAAATAACCTCTTGATCAGAAGGCATTTTTCTGGATGGCAGATTTCTGCTCCTCTGTACCTCCTTCCCTGCAGCCCTGACCCTGGCCTCTGGGCCCAATCTAGCTATGCCCTTTGCTCTAGCGATGCCAGGACATAAGCAGTTTCATACTCTGGTGCCTTTTGTCAAACTGGATGTTCCTTACCTTCCTCACTCAAAGGTCTAGGTGCCTTCACCATGCTGCTCATGTGTCCATCTTCTGGAAAGCCAAGTTCACCCTTTGTGCAGCGGGAGCTGTTTGTTGCCCAGTGTCTCATTCATTCTTTGCATTCACCAATGGTCTGCCTAGTTGCTCTCTTCCTCTTGACTTCATGCTTCTCTCTTGGGTGGAGATGTCAAACTCTGCCCTCCCTGAGTCAAGACTGAGTTCGGACTCAGTGTTTGTGGTTGGTGGAGTGGTGGTGAGAAGGTCAAGAGCAGGCTTCTGAGTGCTGTACTCCTGGACTGATAACTGCCCCTTCCCTCAGCCCCCCTCCTGCACCAGCCAACAGAGTCTTTTTTGACGGACACTGGGTAAGGAGGAGAAGGTTAGATCTATTTCAATCAACTTCCCCTTCTGGAGCTATAAGATGGTATCCTGGTGGTCAGGGGAGCTTGTAGAAACCTGACAGAGGATGGGAAATATTCTAAAAAGCCTGCACTTCAGGTGACATCCTGGTGGCTGCTGGGCCTTCATGGTGCAGGGTCACAGAGGACATTTCCTGACAGCAGATCTTCTCTCCACCCTACCAGCTCCCCTCTGCCATGCTTAGCGACTGCAGTAGGTGCTCAGAATTGCAAAGATGATATTGGCAAATGGCTGTGGGAGTCAGGAAGACCCCTCAAGCTGAAGACTAATTTGCTGGTGATTTTGGGGGCAAGACATTTCCCTCTATGGACCTCAGTTTCCCTATTTGTGAAATGTGAAGGTTGAATTGAGTGCTTATGTAGGGCTCACCCATCCTTATCCTTAATGGTTCTAAAAATATATATCCACTACCTCAGGGATGGAGGGGCTAGGAAGGAAATTTGGGTGTTACGGTCTGAATTGTATCTTCCCCAAATTCATACATTGAAGTCTTAACCCCTCCATATTTCACACTCTGACTGTATTTAGAGACAGGACTTCAAAGAGGGTTTAAGGTTAGATGAGGTTAGTGGGGTGTGCCCTAACCCAGTCTGACGGGTGTTCTAACAAGAGGAGATGCAGACGCAGATGCACACAGAGGGAGGACCATGGGAAGACAGTAGAAGATGACCGCGTGCAAGCCGAGGAGAGAAGCCACAGGAGAAATCCATCTGCTGACACTTTGCTCCCAGACTCCTAACCTTCAGGGCTAGGAGAAGATATTTTCTGTTGCTTAAGTCACCAGTCTGTGGTACTTTGTTTTGACACAGACTGATACATTGGTGACACCAATAATAGATCCACTGGTAATATCCGGTCATGGAAGCTTGGTTCCTGTGGAATCAGAGTGGACCCTAAATGTGAAGGGAGTGCAGGCAGGACAAAGGGGCATCAGGCGAGGTCAGTGGAGGTGGTCATCTTGGCCTATATATATTGAACCTGTGGTGCTGTCAGGGCTGGTGGGCAAGGCCTGCCCTAGCCCGCAAGGAACCCCATCTCATGAGGGAGCCAGATACACAGTGAGGTGTCACTTACCTGGGAGGGACCCTGCTGTGTTGGGAAACATACATGTGTGTAGGACAGGAGGGGGACATGTCCGCTGTCCAGGATGACATCATAGAGGAGAGGCTGCAAAGAATCCACCTTCAGAGAATGGAGGCACAAGCACCCCAGCTGGGAATCAGTGTGGGCACAGAGACACTGAATTCCCAGGGGGAACTGGGACAGGTGCTGGGTCCAGGGTTGGGTTGGATAGGACTGGCCCATCTGCTGAGGTGGAACTGGCCCCTTTCTGGGCTGGAGCTGCGGAAGGCTGGGAAGAGACTGCATTGTGGTTGATGAGCAAGGGGTGCTGACGCTGTGCAGCGATGCCACTGCTAGCTGGATGACCTTGGGCAGATGACCTTGGCCCTCTTGTCACCACAGTGTTCTTATCTGTAAAATGATGACGGTCAGCAGCTGCCTTGTAAGGGAGCCCCGAAGAGCAGATCTGTAAATGCCTGCAAACCGTTCTTCATGTTGCCTGGCAAGGCTCTTCGTGCCGGCTTGTCCATTCAGCCCAGGTTTGCAGCCCCTCTTTCTCATGTCGTGACAACGGATGACGTCATCGCCTATTCTGGGTGCCATGAGCGGTGAGGTCAGGCTGGAGTCAGTCGTCACAGACTGGAACTGGAAACCGAGAGGTGCAGGGCTCCTGGAAATGCAATAAGAACTTGCCAGAAAGCATTTTGGTGAGGTTCTGGGAGGCCCAGCCCTTGGCAGGGCACCCTCCCTGGCCTCATAGGTTTGTGACGCACGTGTGGGAAGGAACCGAAAAGGGGACCTGAAAGATGTGTTTGCTCAGAAACAGGAGAAGGGGGCAGAAGGGGTGGGGGTCAGAGTCTCTGAGCTCCTCCGAGACCATGAGAGGCTGTGCCCTCAGATACCAAGGTGGTGGCCGCTGTCAGATCTGCTTTGCTCGATCTGATAGTGATTGATACTAAAGGATGCTTATCATCACCACTATTTTCTTTTGTAATTCGAGATTTAAAAAATCCAGATGTCTAGTTTCTGGTGAAAATCAGAGTCTCTGCGGCCAGGCAAAGTCTCTGGCTGGTGTCTCCAGGCAGCAACTTTCGGGGCGGGGGGAATTCAGAGGTAGGTGACACCCCACATTAGGGCCATTTCATTTGTTGTCCCCTTGGGGGAGGTATTTGCATGTAAGGACGTCAAATGGAAGCCCCAACTCTCATTTACAGATGGAAAAACAGACCTAGTGCTGGAGATGGACCTCATCTAAGTGGTTTCTTAGGATTACGTGGCACCTCAGATTTCCAAAACACTCAGCCACATGCTCCATTCCTCCGGTTTTCTTCTCCAGTCTAAGTCTTCTGAGTCTTTTCCTGATGGAAAAGACAAAAGAGCCTTGAACCTGGCTGCTGTTAGCTTTAATGGACGATCATTTTGATCACAATGGGAGTGGATGACTAAATACCTGTAGAGGATCTGGGTCTTTACATATTTCACCCTCAAAACAACTTTACGAAGTAAATTTAAAAAATATATATATTTTTATTCCAGTTTTCCAGATGAGGGAACTTGGGCTTAAAAAGTTTCAAAAAAGTCAGCCCACAGCCCTCAATCTCTGTGGTAATGCGGTCTTGATGACTCTCAAGCTTTACAGCTTTATTGCAGGCCTGTTATGAATGGAATGATAGGTCAAACTCCAGAAGATACTAGATTCAGAAAGTTCTGGAAGCCACAGAGTGGCTTACCTATGGCCAGTTGGGACGGTTGAGGGCATGTCGGGGGGGTAGGGGCTGAATGGTTGAGTCTCCCAGGAGCTTCATGGAACATGGGTGACTTGACCTCTTCCTCTAGACTGTCCACCCTAACTCCCCAGACTATCTACCCCTTCCTTCTCAGCTAACCCTCATCATGGGAAAGGGCACCTAGTGAGGTCCTTGGGGACTCAGGAAGGAGGAAAGGTGTGTGAAGCAGACAAGCCCTACATGTCTTAAGAAACCACCCTACCCCAACTTCCCAGCATCCCTGTGCTGGGTTAATGGTCCTGGCTGGAAGTTCCCCTGTTCCAGGAGCTGGCCTTGAACATGGCCATTGTCACTTGGCGTTGAGTTTTCCTTGAGTCCAGTCTCTATTTGCAGAATGTCTGCTCCCCAGACCAGGGCCCTGTCCTACCTATATCTGTATCTCAAGGACCTAAAGTGGTGCTTCACCCACGCTGAGTTTTCCAGATGAACAAACGAGTTTCCAATGAGGGAACCATTTCTTCTCTCTGGAGTTCATGGGCTGGGGGTTAAATCTTGGCTCCCCACTTATGGAATGACTGGGACACATTATCTCAAGGTCTTAGTTTTCGCATCTCTAAGATGGAGATGATAGCCCTGTTTACTGTTTATTGTTAGAATGGATGTATATCCCATGCAGCACTTAGCACAAGGTCTCTGCAGTGCTGTGTAGTACAGTAGCCACTCATCTCAGGGGGTGGTGATTTAAGTTAATTAATGATTAATTAATTGTTGATTAATTAATTAACAATTGATTAATTAATTAATGATTAATTAAGTAAAAATTCCGTTCTTTGATTGCACATCGCTAGTGCACAATAGCCACAATGGCTCATGGCTACTATCATGGACTGCGCGTGAAGAACGGTTCCACTATCACAGAAAGTTCCACAGGGCGGAACTGACTAAAGCATAGGACATTACTCTTAGTCTCACTGTTACCGTTGTAGTAACAATGGGGTGAAGCACAATACCAGCATCCAGCAGTAAGGAGGGAGGGGTCTGCCTTCACCAGAGCTCATTCTCTTCTCTCTGAACTGAACCTGGTGGCACCCCACTGGTGTCCAGGCCTGGGCTCAGGTTTTCATAAACCTCTAAGAGGGAAAGCCCAATTCAGAGCCCTCCCCTCCTCCATGAGCCTGGGCTCTCCTTGGGTGTTGGGAGTTGCCATGCCTGGCATTTGCCTAGCCCTCATGATAAATCCGTTGGAGAATGAAGGAGCTATGTCGAAGGTCCCCCGGGAGCTGAAACAGCATGTTTGCTTAGCTTCATGGCCACATCAAAGGGAAGAAAGAGCCACAGGAAGTGGGCCCAGTCAGTGGTCAACAGACTGGAGCACAGGAAATGTGGGCCAGATGGGCAGCCTTCGTGAGGAGGTGGCCGCAGAGAAGCGCAAGGTGGGTGGTCAAGTGGCAGAGGGTGGACATCTCTGGACTCCAGGGAGAACTGTTTTATGCCAGGGGCCACCCCAAAGTCTTCCTGGACTGGAAAGGAAGGATTGAGGTTTCGGGGTACGCCTGGTGGTGACAGGTCCCCATGTATCATTTTTGTCCTGATGGGGCCTGGGGAAATGAAAGTTAACCAGGAACAAGTATCTCTGAATCTGTAACCTTAAAGCCTCTTGCATTTGGCTGCCTCATCACAGGACACTGTTTCTTTTGTGGATGTGACTTTCCTGCCAAATCTGCTGTTTCCAGGAGAAGTGGGTCTGGATAGCCAAGCTGAGCTGCTGTGTCCAGCTTGAACTCATCGGTCTTGGTCTCCTTTAATAGGGCTCAGGGTTGGCTTTGCTTCCCTTCTGCCACTGAAAGTCACCTCTGCGTCCCGGTCTTCTGCTCAGATCTCTGCTTGTCCCTGCCTCGTCCACTCACCTGTGACCTCGGGGCAAACCCACATTCCACATAGGTTCCCTGTGGGCCTGTGGTGGAGCCCTGCTGTCTGTCCACCTCCAGCTGTCACTGCTCACCTTCCCATACCCCCTACCAGCCTCGCTCAGCTTTCTGCTTTCCTGACCATTTGCCTCTTCCTCACCCCTAGCACTTGGTATGCGCCCTTTCCACTTCCTAGTTCACTCTGCCTCCTGCCTGTCATCTGGCCAACTCCTGCTCCTTGGTGAGGCCTCTGATTAGATGTCACTTCTCTAAACCATGTCGCCATCCCCACCCAGGACTCCACAGTGAGCTGACCTGCACCTGTCACCTGCCACCTCTGTTGCAACTACCAGCTGAGCCTGACTGTTGTCTAGAACCTAGTTTGGGGCAGGCAGGGCCATGACTGTCTTGCTGATGATTGTACACTCTGTCCGGCCCACGGGCAGAAAGGGTGCTTGGTAATATTTGTAGAATGAGTCAAAAAGGTGAATTAATGAATGTCATCATTAAGTTCATAAGCCAGACTCCAATGACTGGTTCTGACAGTCTCAATATTGCTTTTTAAGTGAAATGTTGAAACGGCTTACCATAAATGAGGAGTTTATTCATTTACTTGTCCAAAAGGGATAATGTTATACCAATGTTTCTGTGTTGTTTAACTTTACAGCATGAATGTTAGAGCCAGATTGTCTGGATTCAAATTCCTGTCCCATCACACAGAGGCTGTTGTGATGCTGGGCAAGTTACTCAATTCTTCTGTACCTTAGTCTCCTCATCCAGAGGATGGGAACACTGACATTATTTGTCTAGGGAGGTTGTCATGAGGATTAAGTTAGTTTATATTTGCAGAGAGCTTAGAACAACCCCAAACACATAGATGCATTATGTGAAATTTGTTTAAGTAAACATAGGAAGACTCTCATGGGGATCTCACAGACGGTAGCTGCCTTTCAGAGTAAAGCTTTGTAATGCATGAGTGTTAGCTCAAAGTCATGAGAGAGATAAAGTTCAGTTTCAGCATGGGGCAATCCTTTCTTCCTACCCTTCTCTCATGCTCTGGGACACTTGTCCTGTTTGTGACTCCCAGAAGTCTGATCTTTTATACCATCTCCATCAGAACATAAACTGGCTGCAATTACTTTCAGAGTAGTGAAAAGGAAATTCATGCTATGGTGTAAATGACTATCCATGTTTAATAAGACTCCTCTCCAAAATTACCACATGAGCATGAAAAGTCTTGCTTCCAGGAATCCAGGAGGACAGAAAGTATGCTTTGTATTTGTTCTTCATGTCTGAGTGCCGCTGACCTTGGTTGACCTTACTTATGTCTCCTGGAAGAAGGAGTCAAGAGTGGAAAGGTGGGGCCCATGGAGCTTAATGTTGAGAACCTTGGAAACACATTGGAAGGAGAGAGGAAGACACACCCGTGGACATTTAGTAACAGCAAATGGGATTCCGCATCTAGGTATCTACCTGAAAGATCTCAAATCACTAAATCACAGGGATTTCTGCTGCATTTCAGAAATTGCAGCTCTATTTATGGTAGCTAAGTTATGGAAACAACCCACGTGCCCAATGACAGAGCAGTGGATTGAGATGCTTGGTATTAGAGGCAGTGGAGCACTATTCAGCTATAGGAAAAGATGGGATTTTTCCATTTGCTACATGGGCAAACTACAGTAAGTGAAATAAGTTAGAAGGAGAGAGACAAATGCCTGATGCATCCACTCATATGTGGAATATAAACAAATACAGCAAAGCAACAGATAAAACAAACCCTTGAAATCTTACTGTAGAAATGAAGCTGCCAAAAGGGGAGAAGGTAGAACCAAAGCAGGTGGACTAATGGGCCGGAGTGAAGGACTGCGGCTGTCTTGATGGTGGATGTGGTGAGGTAACATACATCTGAAGAGGCATGAGCCTCCACCCCTAAAACAGGCAGTGTTTTAAACCAATGTTTCCTCAATAATAATAATAATAGTAATAATAATAATAATAACTACCAAATAAAATAAAAATAAACATAAATATAAAATAAATATAAAATAAAATAAAAAGTCAGTATCGTCATGTGCCCTCCCTGCCTTTCCCAAGCTCCAGAGCTCTCAGCTGCCATGTGACCTGATCTCACAGCACAGTTGTGGTTTCAGGGTCTGGCAGCAATCAAGGGTCCAGAGAGGCCATGGAACCCAGCGTGGGGCTATGGCAGGTGGCCCCCTGGAGCCTGTAACTATGCCACTGTTTGAAGAGACATGCCATCCAAGAAGAAAAACCAGGAAAAAGAAAACCACTTCACATTTTTTTTGGAACCAAATCCCTTGCCAAACTTTTTTTTTTTTTTCCAAGCAAAAAAACAACCTGAAGTCAATGAAGCAAGCAGGAAAGTTGGTTCTGGGCCTGCTCCAGTGGCAGGTGGGCCCTGGGGTTAGGGTGCAGAGTATGTGACCGTGGGGGCCACTTGGCAGGTGCTGCCCTGTCCTGGCTGGGCACCTGGGCCTACTGGAGCCCACAAGCCTGGAAGGTTCCTTCCTGTAGCCCCTTCAGTTTCAACGCTAGTAACTTAGACAGTGCTGTCACATTGGTCTCAGTTCTTTCTCAGGGTGAGCCTGCCAGTGTAGGTTGGCTGATTAGACCCACCTTATTGAAAGGGAAACACCAAGTGACAGAAAGGTGGCCGTTCTTGCTCGAGGTCAGGGAATGAGGGAATGACAAGGGTGAATGCAAGACATAGGACTCTGGTTATTTGACCTGGGGAGGAAGACAGGAAGGAAAGAGGAAGTGATTCCTGACCTTGGGGAGGGCCCAGAGCCTTACCTAGAATGTCACCTGGAGTTTATTGAGTGTGTCACCTGAGGACCTAGAATAAGCAGGGGACCTGAAACAAAGAAATGTGAACTCTAATCCCTAATACCTGTGCTCCTAACAGTGAGATCTTGGGCAAGTTAGCAATCATTTCTGAGCCTCTCCTTTCTTATCTGTAAAATGGGAATGGGGGATAATGTGGGGTCACGTTGTGGTGTGAAACAGATCAGTTAAAGCTTGTAAAAAAATATGCAGCCACAGCTTGAGTATTAGCTCTTATCATAGCATCCTTTGATGTGCACTCTTTCGAAAGTCTTGGGCTTGCAACTTATAATAAGGAGGAATCCTTTATATTTATTCCAGTCTAACAGATGATGAAATCAAGCATGGAGAAATGAAGTGATTTGGAAAGTAAAGAGCTGGGGTGGGTCCTGGGCTTTCAGTATGAAACCCATGTTGCTCCCATTTGCTACCTGGGTTCCCTGGGCTAGTGTTCTGGGGTTCTCCTGGCTTTGTTGACCTCAGGTGCCTTGCTAGGAGCTGTGCCAGCACCACCACTGAGAAGAATTGATTATGAAGCTTCAATGTCCCCAGCTTTTGCTTAAGCCTAATTTCCTGTGATGGTGGAAGCCTCCACCTCCCTTCCAGGTGCTCTGTGTTCTCCTGCCCCAATGGATGTGAGTTTGATAGGGTGTGCCCCCCCCATTGTCTCCTGTTTAAGATTGCAGATTTCAAGGACAGGTAATGTTAAAATGGGAGAATGACCTTAGCTGGAATTTCCCTTCAGGGGGATGCAGGGGATAGACAGAAGTGAAATGGTCAAGGTGAAACAGATTTCCTAGAAGGTGGGAAATCAGGGTATATAAAGGGGGTGCAAACAAAGAGAAGGATTTCCATTCAGGATTCGATTCGATTCGATTGGGATTCCAATATGGAGAGGGGATAGAGAGAGAGGTTCAATGGAGGAGAGATGGGAATGGCCATCTTGTAAAGATGTGAGCCATGTGAGCTTGGCCAGGTGGCCACCGAGGACCTGCAACCCTTGGCTGGCCCAGACTGGCAGCATGTGTGCTGAATGCAGTTAAGGAGTGTGCAGATTTGAACTCCGTGTTGGAGTTTGTTTTGCTGAGTTTGATTTGTGTCTGAAAGAGGCCGTGCAAAAGTTAGGCCTGAGAAGAAAGTGAACTTTGCTGGTTCGGCACCATGGAGTTCCTGCTACCTGAAGGTGACAAGGAGAAGACAGCGTGGAAGGCAAGGAGGAGCAGTCAAAGGAACATGTCTTCAAGTGTCTGGAGATGGACTCTGTGTGGACATTGGTGAGATGATCAGGACTGAGAGACTGAGGATTTGGGGGCAATCTGGGAAAGGACTTTGGACAATACTGAGGAAGGTTTTGGACAATATTGAAGTATTCTGAGTCTTACATGCTTCTTTTGTAATTATTAGGATAATTAGAAATCACTTTGTTAGAAATAAATTAGTCTGCACTGCACTGATAGTCTTACATTGGTTTGGTATTTTGGTTGAGAAGGCTGGGGATGGTGGTAAGAACCCATGAGTAAAAAGTTTAAACTGTTTTAAAGGTTTTCTTTTCTGCAGTTTTTGGAGCTGAAAGCAGAGAGCAGTTGGCTGGCTTTTGCATATCAATGGTAAAGGTGATCAGTGAAAATGCTAATGAAGAGTGTGTAGCCTGCTTTGGAGAGAGAAGCAAGCAGATAGGTGTATCCAGTTAAGGTTAAAGGTAATTGCAAAGGAACTGCTTTGTAGAGAAAAGCAGGCAGATAGCTGTATCCAGTTAAGTAAAGTCAGAAAGTCTTCTTTAGACCCTGTTTCAAGTTCATTCACAATTTCTTCTAGATATTAACCACCCCCAGCAGTCAGGAGCCTATAGCAGTGAACCCAAGTGACTGCTGAGGGTCCCTTAGATCAGGTGGAGGTGATGGTAATGGAGTCGGATGGCTTTGTAGGAGGTGAAATCAGCTGTTCTAGGCACCGTTATAGGCACTGGAGACAATGAAGATGGATGAGACATGGAAACCCAACTTAAAGGAGTTTATAGTCTAAAAAGAGGGTGGCAGCCATGCAACAAATTTGTACCCACTGGCTGTGGAAGTAATTCTCAGGCCTGTGCCATTGCCACACCCTTAGTGATGTGACTTCCTAACTCTTTCTGTCAAACTGAGGTTATTTCCTTACTCCCTTGGCTCTGGGATGATGTGATGTCAAAGTCAGGATGAGCCAGTTGTGAACCTAGGCTTTGCGTGGTGCTTCTACTACTCCCAGGAATCTTGCAGAACTTCTAGGAAAACAAACTCAGGCTAGCTTCTTAGATAATGAGATACCCAAGGCCTAGTCAGTCCTGTCACCTTGACTGATAGCTAGCTGGCCAACTACCAAGAGTGCAATAAGCGTCTTAGGTCAGCTAACACCTAGGTATCTGGCCAGCTGACCATAGATACATGAGTGAGCTCAGCCAAGATCAGTAGAGCCCAGCCCAGATGAGCAGGATGGCTCAGTCACCTCCCAGACACATGAGCTATAACTGCTTATTGCTCAAAGTGGAGACTGACAAAATAGCAAGCAATCTGTTTCATAAATATTGGTGTAATAGAATACGCTCATTCTCATTTATTTATGTGTTTATAGTTTCTTTTGAGCTACAAAGACATAACTGTGTAGTTGCAATAGAAGTTGTTGCAATTACTAAGATTTGCAATGATCTGCAAATCCTAAGACATTTACTGTCTGACCCATTAAGGAAATGTTTGCAGGCTGCTGACTTGAAGTCACTAAGTTTGGGAGTGGTTTGTTACACAGCTTTAACCAACTGATATGTAGGTCTTGGACTAAAGGGCCCATGGGAACACAAAGGAAGGATTCATTAGCTCTCCACTGAGCATGACATGGGCTAGTTGGGAGATGCTCTGTAGGGGAAGTGGGCTAAGTATATTTTGAGCCAAGTGTAGACATGGTCTTAGAAGGAAATGATGAGGAAATCAAGGGTCAGAATAATTGTGACCAGGCCAAAGTCACATGGTAGATCTCTTGGTTCCTGTTCAGGAATGTTTTTCTCTTATTCAAGTAGGCAATTTAACCTTTTGGGTAAGAGAGTCATGGGACCAGATAGAATTGGGCTGGGATTCCAGGTCTACCACTTCTGAGATGTGTGATTTTGAGCAACTTAATCTCTTTGTACTAAAGTGTCCTCAGTCATGAAATGGAGGAAATGATACCAACCTCCCAAAAATATTATGAAATGAAATGAGGTGATGGTTTATGATTTATGGTTATGAAGAAAGTTGTGGAGATAAAGACAACCTAGAGGTGCTTGCTGTGAGGTTTTCCAGTTCAGCCAGAGTGAGGGATCTCAGCTTCAGGAAATTTGTTCTGCTGCTGGTGTTTCTGGTGAGATGGATGCTTTTGGATCCATGAAACCTATATACGTGGAGCCACCTGCTTTCCTGATGGAATCCCCTTACACTGGGGACCCCACAATGAACTGTTTGCTTTCTGTTTCACAGTCCCACCTCATGGTAGATGAGCCTATGGATTTTGGGACTTTGGTCACTCTGTACTTATCTCTAAGTTCCTATTTCTCTGGGCCAAGGTTGAGCCAATTCACAAGCCCATTTAAAGGATGAGGGCAAAAGAAGGTGTGGATCCAGACTTGAGGTGTTCCACTGTATAAGATGGACCCTGTATAGAATCCTTAGAATCAGGAACAGGTCAAGTATGGTGTCTCATCATCCTCCGAACTCAGAATCTACTTGGGAGGTAGATCAGATGTTCACAATACAATGGGGTGAAAATTGAGGCAGAGGGGAACATGGGACTCCAAGGGGATATAATTTGGTGCTCTGGAAACAATACTCAAGGTGAATCTGAGTTGAGTCTTTCAGTCACAGGAGTTTTCTGGGTAAAGGCTGAGTAGAAAGGCATCTGGGCAGAGGAATCAGCATGAGCCAATGGCACAGAGCAACCTGTGCAGGACATAATAGGAATCTGGTATTGCCCAGCATGGGTTTGAGTCAAGAAGAATTGGGGAAAGGTGAGAATAGCAGAGCTGCAGGAGATGACAACGCATTGTCATCAAAAGAGTTGAAGCACAGGGGGACTTGGTAGTTAATGTAGGAGACCCTGGCCATGAACCACCATAATGGCTCCCAGGAAGGGGAGAGAGTAAAGAAATTCCTAGAATCATCAGAATCACCCAACTCTGAAGCCCACTGTGGTTTCCCCATAGGGTAACAGTCTATTTCTTATCCAACCTAACAGGAGCTTTTATCATGTTGCTTCATAGTATATGGTAGGACACAAAGGGGGGCTGAGGAACTGTGCTGAGTGCTTAAAAGGGGGTGAGGAGAGGAAGAACTGGTGGGGACATCCCTTCCTGTGCCTCTAGTTCCAAGAGGTATCCATCAAGGTCTGGAGATAAGGTCAGTCTTCAGTGCTCCAAGAAGGCTTTGGTATTTGGAAATCCTTTCTGTTCTTCCAGAGGAATGAAGAAGTGAATCCAAACCTGGAAGTGGAAATTAAAAAAAAAAAGTCCCATCATCACTTTGGGAGCTGAGATGTCCAAGTGTCACAAAAGAAAATTTCTCAATGAGGAACTGGCCAGCAAGAGAGAAAAATACCCTTGAAAAATACTTCCTGCTAGAAGTCAAATGGTAGGCAAACGAGAGTTGCACCATCAACGCAATGTTCTTTCTGGGTTCATTTTCTGAGCTTTGAGTGGGATGATTTCTTCAAATCCAGCATTCTGACCCTCCCTTGTCCCCATGGCCAACTCCCTACACTGACCACAATAGCTGGGACTTGGGGCAAAACAATTTGGGCAGGTTCTGGGCTGACATTGACATGGTCTTTATGATCCATCTAGTAGGGAAGGAGGAAGGAGGTAAGAGCTTCCTTGGTCATGCAGAATCAGAGGGACCCCAGATGCTGGAAGACCTGTGCCAATGCCCTGTGGGGTAGATTTGTGGTGACCTCCCAGATCAACCAAGAGCAGTTCCCAGGTCAACCAAGAGCACCCAGTAACTTGGAATTGGAAACTGTCCATGGGCTCATGATCTTTCCCCACATGGAATCAGAGTGAATCCCACATGGGACCTCATCCCTTTGGCCACTGTTCATTGTTCACGTGCCTGGCAGGTGCTATGAGGTGGAGGGATGGACAACAAGGTGGTGGAGGGCATGGGATCACGGTGGGTGGAACCCTGGCCCTGCCTCTTCATAGCTGAGTCACCTTGAGAAAACTATGACATTATGTTTCCCTAAGTGAAAAATAGGCACACCAACATTGACCTCAGAGGGAGTAAATGAAACCAAAATGTATGAGACCAAAGACATGATGAGCACAGGGTAGGGGTTCGATCGGAGCATGTTGGTATGTGCAAAGACTTTCAGGCCCTTTGGTGGCTGTGCGGAGCACTGAGGACAAACAATTCAGAGATGGCTCTTGTGAAGTGCCTGGGAGACTGGTCTAAGTCTCTCTACCAGGCAGTACAAAAAGCTTTGAGTGGTTACTACACTCTTACACTCACTGGCTCTTCAAGGTCTGCCCAGATCTGTTTCATGCCCTGCTCGGTACCCTGGAGACAGACCCTGCCAGTGGTTTCCCCAGGTTCCTTGCCCACATGTTTTCTCATTGAATGTGGCCATGGAGCAAGCTGGCAGGAGCCAGCTTCTAGAAGAGGGTAGCAGCTGTGCGCCTTCACCACAGCGGTTCCCTTGACCCTCTTTCCTCCCCCTCATCCTTGGGGAGTCAGGGGGAGGGCAGTAATGACATCTTCCTGCTGTTGCCTAGGCGCTCAGCATCCAGCCCTTCCAGAAGTGGTCGCTATGTGACATGTTGCACATGTGCACCAGCTGGGGTGAATTCTATCTTCTGCTGGAACCTTCATGGAGACAGATGCACCTGCGGTTCTTGTTATTACCTTGATATTGTCAGTCCTTGTTGGACTTCTGTCCCCACTGTTTGGGATGAGCTCCCAGCCCTTCTTTATTGCATCTATGTCAAACAAAGAGATGCCCAGGGCTTTGCTCTCAAGATTCTAGGTTTGATACTTCATTCTTTTTCTGTTCCAGGGCAGGGCTCTGCTCTGGGTGGTTCCTGGGTGCTCCCTGCTTCCAGGAGTGGAGGGGGGCGATCAGCATCTGCTCTCAGCTGTGCCCGGTCAGGGGTACTCATGGGCAGTGGTCAGCAGCTCCTCCGGTTCCTCCTTCAGAGCTGCTCTGCCCTCCTGTCCACTCCCAACCATTGGCCTCTGTTGCTATTTTCTGACTCTCCCCTCCCTTGGCCAGGATGCCCAGAAGAACCTGACCACTCATCCTCTTGTGCAACAAGTATGCATAGAGCACCTACTATGTGTTGGCTCTGGTCTAAGCCATGAGGACACGGCAGTGACCAAGACAGCTAACACCCCTGCCCTCACAGAGCTTAGATTCCAGTGGGAATAGATAAAGGAGAAACAAAAGCAAGAGTTCTAATCCGTCAGCTTGTGGTGCCTGCTTAGAGGAAAACCAAAGTGGGATAAGAAGCTGAAATGCCATGGGTGAGCTCTGGGGGCTGTTGGAGGAGGGTGGTCGTGGAGGCTATGGCTGAGCAGATGACCTGTGAGTAGAGGCTGGGAGGTGGTGAGAAGGGGAGCCTGCAGCAGGCCAGAGGGGACAGCGAGGACAGGTGGAGGAGCATGTGGGTGCACTCCAGGGAGAGGACTGGACATGGGAGAGGGGGGCAGTTCTTAGGTCTCAGAGACCCAGGACGTGGCTTGGGATTGAATGGGAAGCACTTGGGGGAAGAGAGAAGGGATAAACACTCAAGGATCATCCTGGCTACTGTGTGGAGATCATGGGTGCTGGAGAGGAAGCAGGAAGCCCCACACCCACTGCCACCACCATGGCCAGAAGGGCACTGTCGGTGACGTGTAGGTCGTTTCTGTTCTCTGCCCAACACCGTCACACTGCAGATGTGAGAACTTCCACATGCTCATCTGTCCTGCGTGAGATTCAGTCTCTTCATCCACAGCACGGCGATACTCCCTCCTTTGCCAATGAATGGGGGAAGAAAGCCACCAGGAGTGGCTGTGACCCCATGGTAGGACTGCTGACTAGAGAGAGGAAAGGAGCATGAAGAACCACCTGGGGAAGTCTGCCCCAGCAGCGAACACCTCACTGCTTTTGGTTGGGAGTTAGTCCCAAACCCAGAAAACACAGAACCAGCAACAGGTGACAGATGGCAGAAATGATCCCAGCAAAGCTCACCATATCTGCCCTACAAGTTCCCAACGTGCTCGGCCTGACAATCTGCCTCAATTACTCCTGGAGATCCGAGTAGCCTGGTCTGTGCTGTCTAGGAGGGCAAGTCCGCCAGGGGGAAAAGAAAGGTCATAGTTAGAAAACAAAAAAGAAAAGTCCCGTGGGACAAACACAGACCAACGGCTTGCAGCATGAGGAGTTACAGTGACCAGAGCAGGGAAGGAGGGAAATGGGGGGGTTGTGGTGGGGAATAAGGGGTATGATACAACCATAAAAACATGGCTGATGTTGTATGATAATTACAAAATAAATATATACTTTTTTATTTTTTAAATTTTTTTTGTGGGAAGAAAACAAATTACAGATAGGTATATATATTACAATACCATAATTACAAAATTACAAACCATGCAAAATAATATATTATTCACTGATGTGACTTATAAGTTTTAAATACCACAGGAATGACAAATATCAAATCCAGTGTACTGATTGCTATTTCTGGGAATGTATACAGAGAATGTCAACTATCTCTGTGATGGCTATTTTTTTAAAATTTAATTTAATTTCTTAAAAACTTTGCGTATATGTATATTTATATTACATTATTGTGTACCCTGGGGCTTTCCCATTTCCCTAACACCTGTTGACCATCCTGCTCTTTTGTGCCCTTTGCCTCCCCTACCTTCTTCTCCCTCCTCCTCTCTTGCTCCATTGTTCAGTCCCATTGGTTGTTTCTAATTTTTCTTATTCATTTGTTTGTTTTTCCTTTTATCCATCATATAAGAGAGACCATATTGTATTTCTCTTTTTCTTTTTGACTTATTTCTGCTAATATGAGTCTTTCTAGTTCCATCCATGTTGCCGCGAATGACATGTGTTTGTCCTCCTTGATGGATGCATAGTATTCCATCGTGTACATATACCACATTTTTTTTCAGCTAATCATCGGTTATGGGGCATCTGGTTTGTTTCCAAATCTTGGCAATTGTAAACAGAGCTGCAATGAACATGCGCGTACATGTGTCCTTTTGAATTAGCATTTTCATGTCCTCTAGGTAGACTCCTAGTAGTGGGATTGCTGGGTCAAATGGTTAAGTCCACTTTCAATTGTTTGAGGGTCCTCCATACAGTCTTCCATAGTGGTTGGACCAGTTTTCACTCCCACCAGCAGTGTAAGAGAGTTCCTTTTTTCCCCCACATCCGCAACAACACTTGTCTGCTTTATTTATATGGGCCATTCCTACTGGTATAAGATGGTATCTCAGTGTGGTTTTAATTTGCATTTCCCTGATTATTAGTGATGTGGAACATTCTTTCATATGCCTATTAGCCATCTGTCTCTCTTCTTTGGTGAAGTGTCTTTTTAGTTCTTCTCCCCACAAAATAAAATTTAAAAACTAAAAAGAAAACATCAATAATCCTATCTGCAATCCTATTCCCACCTCCATGGGGAATACATTCCAGGTTCCCAACCAGATGCTAAGATTGTAAGCAGAATGGAGCCTCTTGAGACTGTTTTCTCCTGTGAATACATGTTGATGACAAATCTTCATGTGTAGACTTACAGTTATAAATTAGATGTAGCTATTAATTTATCAATTAGACATAGGATAATAATGGCAAGTACTAAAGAGAACAGTGATAACAAGACACTGTAATGAAAGTTCTATGAATGTGGTTACCTTCTGTCCCTGTCTCTCTGAAAATACTTTATTGTAATTAGATCTAGTTATTAATTTGTCTATTAGACATGGATAATAATGACAAGTACCAAATAGAACAGTGATAACATTGTAATGAAAGTTCTGTGAATGTGTTTACCTTCTGTCCTTGTCTCTCTGAAAGTATTTTATCTTATTATCTATTCAATTATTATAGAATTTTCCAGTTGCTGCTAACTTTGGGTAACTGACAGCTCAGGCAAAACCCAAACTAAGGGGCACTGCTGCACCTGGTATAGAGTTACATCGCTCAGGTATACAAATGTCATAGAAAGCAACAATTGCTCTTCCCATTTTAAGGATGAGAAAATGGGGACTCATTTACTGAACTGAGGCTTTGACTTGCCTGCCTGATTATAAACTCTGAAAGGAATAGTCCCAATCTGGGTCTTCACAGAGATGCCCCAACTCTGCATCTTGTGCACTGAAGGGGACTCAATGACGTTATTATCCTCATCTAACAAGAGTCCAGGCTTCTACCCCTGGACTGTGAAAGCCTCAGGTCCTACTGTCTTTGGCCACCACAAGTTCATCAATCCATTTTGGCTCTGAAATAAAGCTCATCTCAATGGAGGGACGATCATCTTCCCCTGCCTTATGCCTTGCATGCGTCACTGGCGATGAGACCTCCTGTGACAGTAATAACTGCATGTTCTGTATTTCACAGTGTCAGGCACTGTGCAGAACATCTCGTTCCTGTCATCACTTAATCCTCCCAGCAGCAACCCTCATGAGCTTGTTCTGTGTCCCCTCTGTGGGCTTTGGAGGAGACATGAGACTTAGAGGGCTTGATTTGCCCAAGACTGTGTGCTCATGACAGAAGCAAAGCTCAATTTCAGAACTTTGTAGCTTTCCACCAATCTTTATTTACTATTCAATTGAATGTCTGTCTTGGTCAGAATATTCATCCATAGGTTAAATAATTAATTAATTAATTAGCTTGATTGAGTGAATGCATTTTGCTGACTAGGTACGCTGGGGAAAATGAACACACCAGAGAAAGGTTGATGATTGGGGGTGAAATGAGTTTAGGCTCATAAATTTGCTCCCACATTTGCTAGAAGTGTGGTCCTAGGAGAATGTTTAGGGAGCATGAAGGGCCCCCCTACCACCAGCCCCCATGAAGCTAGTGCTTGCATTCCTGGAATCAGTGACAATGTTACCTGACAGAGTAAAAGGAACTTTGCAGCGGTGACTTAGATTATGATGCTAGAGATAAAGGCTTTTTTTGATAGCCCATCTTAATCATATGAGTCTTTAAGATTAAAAAGACTTTTCTGGCTGTCCTTGCAGGGAGAGATATCAAGAGAGAAGACAGGTCAGAGAGTTGCAGTCAGAGAAGGACTGCCCTTGCTGTCTCTGATTTTGAACTTAAAGGAAAGGACCACAAGTCACAGAGTGTGGATGATCTCTAGACTTTGGAAAAGACAAGGAAATAGATTCCTTCCTAGAGCTTCCAGAAAGGTACTTACCCTTCTGACATCTTAAATGTCACTCCATGAGCCTGTGTTAGACTTCTGATCCACAACATTGTAAGGTTTGAGCTGTATAAGTCACTGAACTTGCAGTCGTTTCTTATGGACACAATAGAATTATCTATATGGACAAAATAGAATGAAAACAACAGGTCTGGTGGTTTCTGTTCTCTACTCGGTCAAGTGGGAATCACAGCCCCTGCATCCTTGGGTGACTGACAAAGTGAAATGGGGCTGGGGGTGGTAGTTAACTATTATGGAGCCTGTCACATAGTAGGTGTGCAGAGGTTGTTGTTTAAGCTGGAATTTGAGGTTGGGTGCGGTTGTATGTACTTTTAATCCCAGCCTCAGGAGGTCAAGGCTAGGAATCGCTTGAGTCCGTGGATTTGAGACTACCCCAGGCAACATAGTGAGACCTAATCTCAAAAAATAGCCAGGTGTGGTGGTGCACACCTGCAATGCCAGCTACCTGGGAGGCTAAAGCTGGGGATCGCTTGAGTCCATGGGATCGGGACTTCCTCAGGCAACATAGAGAGACCTGGTCTCAAAAAAACAAAAAAACCTGAAATTTGAAAGATGTTGAACATTCTCTAAAATCAGGTTGTTATTGACACGTGTCCATCAGGGAGTAGACAGCAAACTCTGGGGGGTGACCAGGAGAGTAGACAGAGCTCAGTAGACTGGACAGATCAGAGAGGTTTCCTCAAAGTGGTTGGGACTGGATGCCTGAGCTGAGGGACATCATAGAACTCCTTTGTGGCTTGTAAGAAATTAAAGTCAACGTGAAATCCAAGCTCTTCATTAACATCCCATATAGGAAGGTGGATAGCTCCAGGCCAGGTGTGGTTTGCCGAAGCAGGAGTTTGGGTTAGGAAACACTGACTTTGGGTTCTCATAGAGCAGCTTAACATTATATATATTATTTTATCATATGTATTATATATAATATATATTACATATAATATATAACATATAATATATTATATATATTAACATATATATTATAATTACCAACTTAACATTATAGGAATGACAACATGATCACATGTATTTGGTAGGAGGATGAACTTAAGTAAGAAATTGGTCATGGATGTTCCTCAAAGGCTGCACAGTGATGCACAATTAAATCACAATTATTCTTTCCATTACTCATGGTCACGTCTTCTTGCCCTGGTGAAAATCAGCAATGCTTTCTGTAGCAAATGGCCCAACAGAATGTAGCTTGATCTTGGACCATTTCCCCAATAGCTTCTAGAACACACGACCCCCACCTGCTATCCTGGGGGGAAAGGCACAGCAAGGGAAAGGCCACCTGCATTCTCTGTGTCAAAAGAAAGCTGTTCCTTCCCTCACCTCCTGCCTGCCAGGTGACCAGGGAAATGGTGTTCTCTTTCTGGGCCTGTCTCCTTGCCAGCAAAATTAAAATGTTGCTCAGAGTTCCCTGAGTTCTAAGATCTCTGAATCCATGCTTCAAAGATAAAACAAAAAACTAAAGGCTTTCACCACATTAAGCCTAAAATAATCAGGATTAAGCTTTGCTTGTCAAAACCAACCACAGAACACTGTTTTTTTTCTTCTTATTTTATTGAAGCAGCATTGGTTTGTGACATTATATAGGTGTACAACCTTTTCAGTCAACATCAGTGTATAATATCCTCTGTTCACCACCAGAATCCTAATTTTCATCCATCAACATACAACTGACTCCTTTTACCCAATTTGTGCTCCCTCTTTCCTCTAGCAACCAGTATTTTGTCCTTAAAGTCTAAAAGGTTGTTTTCTCTTTACTTAATTCATTTACATGTGTGAAGTCATATGACATTTGTCTTTCTCTGACTTATTTACTACGTGTACCTTGTACACTAGGTCTATCCATGCTATTGCAGATGTAGCATTTCATCTTTTTCTATTTTCATATCCAGGTAGTGCCATGCAGTGGATGCATCACGCATCATCTTGGCCTGGTCATCTGCTGACAGACACTTACTTTGTTTCTGACTCTTGCTTATCACATGACGAGTACTGTGATGAACATAGGGGTGCAAACATCTCTTTGTAGTCTTTCAATAAATACCCAGAATAGGACAAATACCCAGAATTGGGATCATTGGATCATGCAGTTTTTCTATTCTTAATTTTTTGAGCAATCTCCTCACTGTTTTCCATATGGTGACTCCAGTTTACATGCTCACCAACAGCAGCTGCTGCTCATTTAATCCTGACAAGACTCCTGAAGGTCAGTGCTGTGCTTAATCCTGGGCACAGAAGTCAGGTTTCCACGTTGGACCACACAGCTCACATGTGGCATGACTGGGCTTCAGCCTCAGTGGTTATCCTCTTCAGGCTGTGTTTGGAATTCAGGATGCTGGAGTGTTTTCTTTCTCTCCTCCATTTGAGAGTCATTGTGGAGCACCACCCACAGCTATTTTGTCTTCTTTACACCCCATCTCTTCTTGACTTGAACTCTTTTTTCCTAGTATTATCACATTACACTTTACAGTTTCCTAGAAACTTGGGACTAAATGGGAAGAATATTCTGAGATATTTAGTACCCTTGTCTTCCTGTGGCTGAATGATCTATGAATCCAACATTAGAAATAATTATAGTCATAGCTGACATTTATTGAGCACTTACTGTATACAGGACTTGTTAAATAGGACTTCACATGTGTTAATACTTTTAATTCTCACATCCATGCTGTGTGATGAGGTCTCTCCTCTTCTGCATTTTGCAGATGAGGAAATGAAAACACAGGGCATGGGTAAAGTTTGGTGTCTGTGTCACATAAAAAGTGAGTGGCATTGCAGAAATTCAAACCCAGGTTGCCCAGCCATAATATGAGACACAGACTCATTACTTACTTCACTTTACTGTCTTTCTCAAGATAGCCTCCCAGGGAAGGAATTCTAAGGAGTGTTTCTGGAAATTTTGTAACAAAGGGTTCTGTGATGAAATATGTCTAGAAAAGTTGCCTTAAGTAAAGCCAAGCAAATTCTTTTATTTCTCGATTCCTCAGAGTTTTAAATAACTAAATGATCATCAGATGGTTTTCAGAACAGGATAAAGAAAGCACACTTGTTGAATTCATTTAATCATTGGGACTCTTTTGGTAGATCAGCTCAAGGTACATATTTTGTGAAAATCAACTCTAGAGGCATTGGAGGTCAGAATGTTTTAGGAGGGAGAAGTAAAGTTCTAGATTCTCACTTGTCCACACTCTTTCTAGTTCATACCCAAATATCCAACCATCACTTCATCCCCAACTTCACACACTGTGTTCCTGACATGCTCAAAGGAAACCAAGCAGATACTGAGTCTTTGAAAATTAAAGTCACCTTTGGTGCATCAAGTCAGTAACTTGCCAATCCTGTGAGACTTTTTTCCTTAAGTATATGATTTCTGATAAAACTGACTTTATTGAGCACTTACCATATACGGGATACATTAAATGGACTCTACATGAGTTATACTTTTAATTCTCACATCCCTTCTGTCTTACAAGGTCTATCCACTTATTTTTGCATTTTGTAGAATAACTGCTCACTGATTTTTATTTTTCACTGTAGGTAAATCTAGGAATTTCATGAACAAGGTTTTTAAACAAGGTACTTTTAGGATTTTCTCAAGGGTGAGTGGAGAAAGTTGGACAAGAAGGGAATGTCAGGACAAGGTGTGAGGTCATAGAGGTATAAACTGTGGTTTTCTCCCAAAGTTGCACAAGATAATAATGTGACTTCTGGTTTTCATCTACTTTGGATGGCAATTGGGGAATCTAGCAGCTTGCTTGAGAGGAGAGTGTTGAGTGGGAGGGCAGTTTAATTGTTAACTCTTAGAGAATCTTACCTATGGGCTTTTCTTGCTCATAGCACCTGCTGCATTTCCACCTCACATTGTTCCTTGATACTTCTTGAGCACTTCCATGGCATCAGTTTCCACATTCTGTTCTGTTCAGGGTGGCCAAGCCTCTCTGCAGGGCTTGCTATGAGCCAGGTTCTGTTGGTTCAGCACCTGCTTAATCAAATCATACCACAGTCCTAGAGTTAATGGGCTGACTAAATCGCATTTTGTGCTTTGGAGAACAAGTCATTTAAGAGACACATAAACCAAATATAGAGCCGAACAAAAGGTTCAGCAGAATGTAAGGGTTAATCACAGACGTTTCAGAAATCATGCCCAGGTGGTGGGGACTTAGGGGGACCAGCTTCTAGAATATTTCTTTAATAGAGGGAGCAGTGGATTTGAACTTGGCAATATGAGTAGAACATAGCCACACAGAGAATTTGGTAGGAGAAGACTTGGAGGGAAAGAAACATTCTGAGTTAGGCAGAAGGCCTGGAGAAAGTCCAGAGCATGCTCGTGGCTTGCTAGCAGCAGCTTTATGTGCTTTTTGCTGGTTACAACCACAAGCAACTTCTCGTGTGTTTGATGCTTCCCAATGGGGAATGCTTCCTGGTGGGGGCAATGGTGGAAATCCTCCCAGGCTTCTAAAGAAGCTCAGGTAAGGTATTTAACCTCTTGATATTTCAGTGTTTTCATCAGCAAAAGGGATAAAGTTCTTATCTCATGAGACTAAGATAAGGATTAAGAGCAACTGAGCTGTGCACAGCTTTGGGACTGTACAGCTGTCAGTGGAGCTAGGAAGTGCCCAGTGGATATTGTTGCTATGGATTGTGCCTGCATTTTGAGAACAGGCTGAGATGATCTCCTGAGGGGCACACTTATTTACTTCAGTATCCACCATATCCAGAACTGGTAGTTTTCTGTCAACTTTTCAGATGATGTGAGTAGTTGAATGATCCTACCCCTGCTTCTAAGGAAGCATCTGTGCTGGTTACCTCTCATTCACCCCAAGTCCCTAGCTCCCAGCCTGGGTGGGGAGAACCCTGGTCTTTGGTCAGCCCTTTATCGTCAAGTGCATCTTCTGTGTGTTACTGTTGTGTGAAGAACATTTGACCCTGGTTCAGAAAGCTTGCCTTTCACAATCTCCCAGTTCCCTAGCTGGGACTTGCTGAGCTGACAGAAGTACAGAGGAGAGCTAACTATTTTTAGGAAGAACTAGAAAGATTAGAACTTTACTCTCCTCAAATATCAAACCTGCAACCTGTAGAAATCCAAACAAATTAGTGAAGAACTGGGTATCAAGAGGTGTTCTTTGTACTCTATTGATGACAATTCAGACATGAAAATTCCAGTAGATTGATGCTAGAGCCCTACTATGTGCTGGGCACTGCGCTAAGTACTTTGGTTGTACTATTTTGTTCATCCTTGAGCAACCTCATGAGATGGGTTGAGTTCTTCCTCCATTGCAGTGGGAAAACTGAGGCATAGAGGAGTGAAATACTTGGCTAAATTCACAGAGGGCTGAAGCAGTGAAGCTGGAACTCTGTCTGACTTCATGTCTGTCTGACTTCAGGATCCATACCTTCTATGACGAGGATAACAGCACTAATCGAAACAAGAGAGAGACAACAGCACAGGCTTCTGGCGGCAGAATAAAGTCAAATGAGTTACATGGACTTACTGAGCTCATGAGTTTGCTGGTTAATGAGGCTGATGAGATGAGAAAGTTAGGGATTCTCTTGGGGGTGGGGTGGGAATAGCACACATGCCAATAAGCAAGATGAAAAGGCCCTCCTGGTTTTCATCCACCCAGCACTCTCATTTCCTTTCTGGGATTGCTTGTCTTACTGAGGAGATGGCCAGGCTATATCCTGCACCCCCTGGTCAAGGGATGGGCATTTGTCTCCAGCTGGAAAATCAGAGTATGGGCAGAGAAACTGTGACCCAAGACCTGGGAATGATTGGAGCTGAAAAGTCTTCAGACCCAGTGGGTTTCTGACACCTGGCTATTCTGCATTTCCTTCCCTCTGAGGGCTTCTGTGCCACAGCTCTTTCCCTCAGTGTACATTCCGACTCCCTTCAAGCTATGGTTTCTCCACAGTGGGAGACTTTATGCTCACTACCCTGAGTTCCATGCCACTGGGGGTGACCATAGGATGTAGGCAAGGAGATGCAAGTCTCCATCTGTCAGGGATATCTTTCTCCTTCTTCCTTCTGGGATGTGAATGTGATGGCTGGAACCATGGCAGCTTCCTGATGAGCAGGAAGGAAAGGCTCAGAGAACTGCAGGAGCACCAGCCCTGCTTGGTGACATAATGACATAAGAATCCCTCTGGGATTCTTGCTGAAAATGCCCTGCTGCTATAATGCTGTGTTTACAGTGCCAGTTACTTGCAACCAAATGCACCTCTGAAATGATACACAATGTGTCACCTCTTGTGTGTGTGTGTGTGCCCTCATGTGCATTTAATAAGGAGGGTGTTTGAGGTAGGGAGAGTTGCTGAGGCAACCCAGGAAATCTGACTGATACAAGGAAGAGAAGAAAGTCTGTAGAAAACTACACCATCAACCAGACTGAAATATACCCTCTAGTGGGAAGAACTGTGACAATACACAAGCCTGTTAGGAATTGGTTACATTTTTTCTAAGAGTTTTCTCATGTATCATTTTGGGTCATTTCCTCTGGTTTTCCCGGAGAGCTGATAAAGAATTGTTATTCCTATCTGACAAATGAAGAAGAAAAAAGAAATCTCAGAGTTAGAGTGGAAGTGAAGAAAAGGAAGTGATTAATTCTAGCTCGAGAAACGGGCCGCTTCATGAAAAGGGTGGTTTTGTGCTGAGTTTTGAAGGATGAACAGATTTTCTGTAAATGGAGGAAGTGGTGGGAAGGGCATTCTTGACTAAGGAAGGAGCACAAAGAGGCCTGAAGGAACTGAAGGACTTTGACAAATGTGACTGGAGCTTGGGGCTTGAGCCTGGGGAGCTCTGGACATCTTCAGAGGTGGGTTTGGAAAAGTCAGAAGGGGCCAGATCACAAAGGCTAGTGTGTTGGCAGCCTCTTGGGATTGCCACAGTATTCAGGGAGCTTCTACTAGAGTGGTGATTGTGAAGAAGCAGAGAGGAATAAAGGAGCTTCCAGAAATAGGGTCAGCCAGGGATATACCACAACCAGTGACACAGGATGACCAAGCTCTTTGGGGTCAGCAGACTTAATGGGGTTTGGAAGGTACTTTGGCAGCAACATTGTTGAGGACTGAATCTGCTTCCCTTAACTGAGCTGTCTCATCTTCCACTCCATCAAAACACACATTTGTTCCTACTGTAGAGCTTTGATGTTAATATGGAAGTTATTGTGTCCAGAACTTGGGCAACTCCAATTATCAAGTGTGTATTAGTGAGGCGAGCTGACTAATACCTGCTGTAATAACGGATTAACCTCCCAAAGCCTCGTGGATTTACACAGTTCCACAAGGTGTCTCTTGAAACATGTGACCACCAAAGCTGTCATGGTGAGAGGAGAGAGGCAGATACACTAGTTCTTTTTTTAAAACTTTTTTATTTTAATAAATAATTATATAAATATAATTATATAATATATAAATATATATTATAAATAAATATATATAATATATAAATATAATTATATAAATATATTTCACATCTTTGTATTCCCTGGGGTTCTCCTACCACCTCCTCTCCCTGATCACTCCCACTCATCGCCCCCACCCCCACCTGTGTACTTTACTTGGTTGTTAGCTTTTTTTGTTGTTTCCTCCTGGCTTTTTGTTTGTTTTCTTTATATCCCATATATTAGTGAAACCATTTGGTTTCTGTCTTTTTCTTTCTGACTTGTTTCTGCTAATGTGATTCCTTCTAGGCACACCAGTTCTTAAAATCTTTGATTCTTATCTTCATAGTACATTGGTCTGAAGTAGCTGCAAAATCATATGCATCATGGTACCTCAGTTGTCTTGATTAAAAAAATTAAATCAGGAATAAAGGCAGCTTGGTGCCCCAGCTCACTGTAAGATGGCCAGGAAAGGCAAGGTGCACCTTGAATGCTGATGAGGTGATGCCTCCTGCTACTGTGTGGATCTAGATGTTCACCTTCTACTCCATGATCTAGCACACCCTCCACTTCACATAGGGAGGTGCAACAGTCAGTGTGGGCCATGTAACCAAAACATCGACTGGGAGCCTGAAACAACAAACGCTTGCCTAGCCATTCCTTTGTCTATATGCCTATTTACTCATTTTTGCTCACATTTCTGGATGTGGGAAGTTCAAGATCATAGTACCCACAGATTTGGTGTCTGAGGAAGGGTATTCTGGCTGACAAATGGCAGTTTTCTTCTTGTGCCCTCCCCTGGCTGATGTCCACTTCCCTGACGTACAGCTCCAAACTCAGTCTCCTGGCATGAACAGTGTCAGATGGAGGAGGCAGTGCCCATCCCCCCACCCCCCGTCTGGTGTGAAAACAGCTCAGTGAGGAGACCCTCTGGTTTTGTGTTAGAGATGCAGTACCTGTACTTCTCTGGTGTATTCTCCCTGGCATGCCTGACTGGAAATGTGTCTCTGGGACTCAGTTTCCCTCTCTGTAAAGTGAGTTCCTTCTTTGACGCTGGGCCCCAGGGGGTAAAACCGATACAGGGTAGTGACGCAGGTAAAAATTGTACTGGTGCCAAAATACCTTGGTGGGTGGAGTCTGAAAGGACTGTGAGAGGAATGGGAGGGATAAAAGTGAAGAGCAAGGAGAGAAATAAAAGAAAAGGAAAAGAAGGAGAGAGACAAGAATGGCAGACTGAGGGAACAGGCTCATGTGGCCTAACTGGGGCTGGAAGAGTGAGCTGGTGGTAGCAAGGAGCCATGGTGACCAGTAGAAGAGTTGCCAGTGTGGAGAGTATGGCATCACAGCAAAGTGGCATAGTGAGTTGGTACTTGTAGATGGCCGGGGGTTTGAAAAGCTGATCTGTGCATCAGCAATTGCGGAAGAAATGTGAAAAGCTTTGGAGAAGCAGAACAGCGCAGAACCCTGGAGAAGAAGCAAAGGGAAGATGCTGAAGAAGGACTGGACGTTGTAGAGTGCCTGCTTCAAGTTCGGAGGGGCAAAGGTCACCATCTTGGACATGTGTCTTGGGACCTTTGGGACTGAAAATGGTGACTGGAGTAAGATAACTGACCGCTTGTGGCTTTAAGGACGTTGCATTTTCCTGGTTAATTTCCCTTGTTAATAAAACCCTGTTAAATTGCTTTGTGACTTTGGCCAGTGCTGTGCTTGTGAGTGATGCGGATCTGGCAAGGAAGTTAGGTGTCAGAAGCGGCATTTTAAAATGGCACCTTTTTCCTATGACTTGCTTGTTGGCGGCTTTTGTCCCTTTTGCACCCAATTTCAGAAAAGATCGGGCGCATTCAGGGTGGTATGGCCGTAGACTTGCACCCAATTTCAAAACAAGCATGGCTCGCTGGAGAACTGTGTAAGCACAGCTGCCCTGCTCGCAGCATTGTGGGGTGAGGGAAGCTGCTTCTGAATGAGCTCCCACAAGGCTGCAGCATCTCCTCCAGCACCAGGGAGCTGGTGTCTGGGGTCCTTCATTCTGGCCTGCCTGTGGGCACTGGGACTAAGCAAAGAGAGGCCACGGCTGCCCCAGGGGAGCCTGTACCTTCTTCCTGTGACCCAATCATGGAAGGAAAACAAGAGCCCTGGCTGTGTTGGCAGGACCCCAGAGCACCAGGCCAAGAATCTGCCAGGGTTCTGCTGCCTGGCCTCACCACACTGATGCCCTGGTTAATGCTAGGGCGCCAGGAGGCAAGCACCTGCCCGAGGAGCCCTTGGACTGACCACGGGTGTCTGTGAGGCTAAAGTATTGCATTCCTGCCCTCCACCATGCCCCTCTCTCCCAGGGCTCAGGTTCCTGGATGTTTCTGGAAGGCAAGAACTTGAGCAGGAGGGCTGAGCTGCGGTTGAGACCCCCCAGGTCCAAGTGTTGTGTGCTGGAGTCCCCAGCTGCCTTCTTCTTCCTCCAGCCACGGGGATCTAGAGGTCGGTGAAGCAAGGTGGTAGGACTGGGTCAGCAGACATATTCGTGTTCGAGGATTATTATTATTGTTTAAAATAATAAACGGCCTCGAAGTTGGAAGCCTGAGGCTCCTGCAAGCCTCAGCCACTGCCAGCCAGCTGCCGCGTTCCAGATTGAGGTGCAGATAGAGAGCCAGAGGAAAAGTTGCTCCTGAAGGCTCTTCCTGAGACCTCTTTGTCTCCACTTTCCCTTCCAGGCCTGTGGGAATCTGGGAGGCTTCCAGCTTCCACCGTGCTACCTACAGAAGGTTCTGTATTGCTTGCACCTGTCATCACTTCCAGAGACAGCCCCTGCAGGTGGGGAGATGCCAGACTGGGAGGGCCGCACCCCTGTTCCTCATGTTCATGCTCCCCAGCGTGGAGTCACGCAGCGGCTCCCGTTCCGGGTGGACCCCACTTGTTTCCCACCTGAGGCACCCCTGTCTTGACAGTTGAGATGAAGTCAACTCGCCTTTTTCTTCTTGCATCAATGTCTTTAACAGAAACAATGCTGTCTGGAACGTGAACCCGAACCACTGGTGAGGTGAGGCGAGTCTCACTGTGAATGTAAGTGTCAGTGTCTGTGTACTGAAATACAGGCATGCACACTGACTGAAGTGGTCTTGGGAGCCCCCCAAAGCTTAGTTTTGGTGCCCCGTGTATACTCTGTTTCAAGTTCATGGGGGGAAAAGAAGGGAAAAGAGTTCCTGATGAATAGCAGGTTTGAAGAGCTCCGCATGGCCTGGTCTTCCAGGGTCCCCCCCTCTCTGTCTATCTGATTTGTGACCATTCCCCCTTTCTGGCTGTGGGATGAGTCAGTAGCATCCACAGGAGTCACGTAAGAGTCGGAGTGCCTTTCTGTATTCAGTGGGCGTCCGAGCGCTCCATCCCAAGGGTCATCCAATGGGGGCCCCTGTGGGGGTCCCCTGAGAAGAGCAGGGCTCTGAGGACCAGGAGGGCTGATTTTATGCAATCACCAACAGTCCTGAGTCCAGCCTGGGTTTCACACTGACCCCAGGGTCCCTGGCATGGAGTCTAGGGAAACAGAAATAAAAAGGGGTCCACAGTCCCTGAGAACAAGAGGCACAGCAGGCAGTTTCCACGCAAAGTGACATGTCTCAAGCTCAACATGAAACATCCCAGGAAAGGCATGGCAGGTGGGGGCAGTGGGGGGAGTGACTTCTGTAAGGTCTTAAAGCAGAAACAGAAATCAGTGGCGATACTGGGTACCTTGGTGTCTGTTCCCTTCAGCCTGGGCTTAGCCCCAGAGACTCATCACTTGGTGCCTTTGCTTTCCCTTTGGAGCAAGGATCTTCCAGAGACCAAAGAAGGAGCCAGGACTGCCTCTGGGGTCGGTGCCATGAACTCTCTTGCTGGGTTTTCTCTCCCCTCTTTTGCAAACACATATTATTCAACCAATGGATGGGCTGGGCCCTATCCTCCGGGGAAAACACGTACGTCCAGAAACGTCATCTGCGAGCCTAGAGGCACTCGGGTGGCTGCATTCACCGTGTTTGCACAAACAGTGAACTGGGGCCTGGAGAGGTGAGGTATCTTCCCCCAGGGCAGGAAGTGCAGGGCTCATGTTTAGATCTGGGGGTTCCAGGTACCACAGACTATTGACAGCTCTGAATGAGACAAGGGGATAAGCCAAGCCAGCATCGGAGAGCAGTGGCCTGACTCCTGCTGTTTCATCAGCAGCGACTGGGTGTCTGTGCAGGAGGGAGTACTGGGCTGAGCAGACAGATGGAAACATGCTCTCCTTCCTTTCAGAGCTCTCAGGGCTGATGTGAGAGCAGTGTGTGCATGCGACAGGCTAGAAAAAAACACTTGGGTTTCCAGTTCAGCTCTTCTGCTCCCTGTGCCATCTGGGGACAGTGATTGAACCTATCTGAGTCTCAGTTTGTCTATCTAGAAAATGGGCAGTGGAGGGGGGAGGGATGGATAGCCTCTCTGTTGGCACTGGTAGATGACAGTAGACCCCTGAGATACTGCTGTTAAGGTGCTCAAAGCACAGATGACCATCCTCCTGAACTGGGGGCATTTGGGTAAATCAGTGGCTTCTCCAGGCCTCCGGGAACTGTGGGAGTTCTTATCTGGACATGAAGGTGATGGGCAGGTCCGGTGAATATGTAGGTTATCACTACTAGGATGCTGGGTCAGCCTTCATCAGGATACGGAGGTCAGGATAGCAGGTCCAATGGCTGCTGGCCTGAATCAGGACAGCCTCTAAGATCTTGTGCCATGTTTCCCACTGACCCTGTGCCTCTGACCTTTCCTACCATGACCCGAACCCTAACTCTCCTTGTCCAGGATCTGTATCTCCTGGGTTTTGTCCTTCGGTTTGGAGGAGGTTTGCCATCAGGGCCGAGTAAAAAGCCTGGAATACTTTGTAACGGTGGTGACCGGAGCCTGGTGAGAATGCTGAGGTCTAGCGATGGCGAGAGGTTTGTTATTTTTGAAAAAATGACTCATTCTGAGAAACCCTAACAGAAGTTCACCTCGTTGCCTATGTGTATTGCCCAGAACTCACTGCAGAGAAAACGGATGCTTCTGTCCTGGTTGGAGGAGGGGTGGGGGCAGGGAGGCTGCTGAGGCAGGAGCAGGGGTGACAGTTTGATGGAAGAAGAGTCTCAAGATGACACATGTCCTCTGGGGGGGGATGGTTTTCATTTCCTAAGTCAGTTCCCTAAAGGTGTCTACTCAAGCTTTCCCAAACACACCCATTTGGAGGTCCCTGCTGTGTTCTTTGGTTTGACCCAAGCTGGCCAGGATAGCTGGAGTATTCCTACTGGACAGGGAAAGAAAAAGGTGGCCAGAATGCTGTTCCCAGGGGGTGAGGAAGCAGGGAGGGAGGGTAGGTGTGAGAGGGAGAAAGAAAGAAAAGGAGGAGGCAGAAGAGGCAGAGGAGGGAGCAGGAGGAAGAGAGGAGAGGAGCGGGGGAGAAACACAGAAGTACTGGTCTGGGGAGGATACCTGTTGGCTCTTTACTGCAGGACCCTCAGGGTAGCCTGGGACACGGGGGGGGGGGTGGTGGAGGGATCTTCAGCCAAGTGAATGACTTAGGAGAAACAGGTTCCTTCACCAAGTTTCCCTTTTTGAAGGGCTAGAGGTAGGGCGAGTTGATCAGATTCCGAGTTTTTAAAATCTTGTAGACCTAAGAATATTCCAGAAAACTTGTTACAAAACAATACTGATGACTGTGCTCTGCTCCAGAAATTCTGGTTTAGAAGATCTGCGAAGGGTTAGGTTATCTGTGATCCTAAGATCTCAGTGAATAACCAGGGGCTGGATGACCTTGCACGTCCTTGTTTTTGTCCTTCAACCAGATGCTCCACCCTGGAGCTATGCACCCCTCATTTCTGCCTTCACTGATGCAGAAAATTCAACAGCTCTTGGTTCTCAAGAGCTGTACGAGGCGCTGTACATACAGACACGAACAAGACATGCTTTCTGGCATTGGGACCCAGCAGCCTAGGGAGGGAAACAGGTAAGAACAGATACCTACTGTTACACTGGGGACCCGAAGGGTGGTAAATTCAGGCTACAGCTACCCCTGTGGGGTTACAGGGGGTGGCTGCTGGTGAACTGGTGGGTCTAGGTTGTCACTAGCCAGGGGCATGCTGGGGGCAACTTAAGTGAGCAGGGTGACACGGGCGGATTTGAAAAGTCCAAGAAAGCGTTGGCTCAGGGCAGGCGGTGCAGTCTTTGTGCTACTTGGTGACCTTCAGTTCTGCCCACCAGCAGGCACCAAGCACAGATGCAGCTTTCTGAGGGC